>VIAA01000160.1:0-94322 GCA_015776775.1 Magallana hongkongensis
AAAACATACCGGTAAGAGAAAATAGATAAAAATAAATATGATTTGTTTAAACCTGTCAAGAGCACACAATATGTATGGACTTGATAATATAAAATTAGTATTATGCATATTATTGTGTATTATATATTCAAATTTATGAAACCTGCAAGGCGGTGAAGAAAGTAGGCTTCAGTTTGATCCCTTGTCACAACTGGTAAAAGTCCCTAGTGATCTGGCTTCAGTTGTTGAAATCCAGTTGATGGCCAGTTTACATCCAGAGGTTCTGGTAGAAGAACAGGCGGTGGCAAGAAGTTCTTGTTTCTGTCATATGACTCGAGTCTGTGTGGAAAATATTGGTGGGATTTAGAAATAATCAAAACACAGATACTTGGATTAAATGACACCATTGGGAAGGAAAGAAGGAAGGAGTGCAAAAGAGAGAATAGAAATTTTAAATGTCTGATATTTAAATTATTTATTAACTTAGAATAATTACTTCTGAATCACAAGACATCCAAAAAATAAAAATTTAAAATAATACAGTGTATATATGCCAATGTACTATGCAGTAAGTATATATGAGTGTGTATATAGTGGGGAGGGGAGGGGGGGACAGGTCCGAGTGATGTTTGTGTTTATCAGAGGGGTAGGTGGAGTCCGAGCCCTTTTTCAGTTTTCAACAACTTTACGAAGTAAATTGAAGATTTTTTAACCTGAACCCCGGCCAGCTGAAAACTACGCTGTAACGTTACATTGCTTCATATAAATTATAATGCAGAATTGCAGATGCCGGTATACACTATTGTATGCGCAGTTCGATTGCAGATAGCATACCAGAACTATAATTTATGGTGTTTAAGATATAAAATCTGGACACAAACACTGTGATAGTATAATTCAATCATATTTATGTAGGAAAACCAAATGATGGCTCGCTTGTAACAAGGTGTATGTCACTTGTAATTTGTTATGTGCGAAACAACGGACGAACATTGTGTTGTAATTTAATCGGAAATTTCTATGAATACATTATTTTTGTGTGTAAATATTGATCTCAAGAGTGTACCTTTCAATCAGGTCAGTCTTTCTCCCGTGCGTAGATGCATCTCTTTGTATCAATTCCTTTTTCAACTGAGGAACCGTCCAAGTAATGTAGCGCGACGCCATCGTGTTGATTTGATTCAAACGCACAGCTAACCACCGAAAGAAATCAAGCGTCTCTCGGTGAATTTTTACCATTCAAACTAACTCAATATCTTCATAAATACTAGTATCAACAAAAGAAAGATACATTTGATAGAAATTAATACCATTACAACTCATATGTAAAAAATGACAATATTCGAGCTTTGTATACAAAACAAAGAATTATGAACACTGTATCTTGCGTATAACTTGATATTTGGCTTTAAAATTTTGACATAGCATTAACAACTTCTACATTAATCAGTATAAACATTGAAAATGGAAAAATTAAATTTGAAAATTTTAAGTCAAATCGTGAAAATTTTTCACTTGGAATAAAACTTTAATTTAAACTCACTTCTTACCTTTAGGCATTAGTTTGTCTTAATCTGAGTAAGATAAAGCCAATGCGAAAGGATTAATATTCCAAGACTGATTTTAAAGGCAAGCTGTGACCTTCACATCTGACCTGATATATCAAGGTCACTGTAAATCCGTTACACAAGAGATCTGTTTTTGTAAAGTTTGTGCAAGATAATGATAATATATTTGATCTGGAGTTTTTTTTTTTGAAAGGTAGTCTAATTTGACCTTGACCTAGAAATTCTAAGATCACTGCACACCCTTTTATCAAAAGCACTCTGTTGGTGAAGTACGAACCAGACTGGACCAAAAGGGGAGAATATATGATCTGACAAAAAGATTTTTTATCCTTAGAAACCTGGTTTAAGGTTACTGCACACCCTTTATCCAAAGTAACGTAAAGTTTGAGCCAGATTGGACCAAGGAGAGAGGAACTATGCTCCAGACAAGTGATCTCAGAACAGACTAATCAATAAAGGGCACCCTCTAAGCAAAGCCCAAATAAATGAAATAAAATGTCATAATCTATTTTTGAATATCTTTAATAAAACACAACTTCATTAGATAGTAATAAATAAAGAATAAACTAGAGGTACTGTGAGCAAGCTCACAAATGATACCCCCCGCTAAGAAAAAAATCATAACGTGTGTATTTTTGCTATTATAGAAAATATTGGATGAATCTATTTCACTGTCCATTTTCTATAAATAACAACTGCTTTATTTTTGAAAACTGTTAATTTTTAGCTTCTAATATTTCCATTAATACAAGACATGACGCAGACAGAATTTAGCTTTTTTGAAACAATGACCTTGAACTTTCTCAATTGACCTTGGGTCAAGGTAATGACACACCCTTAATCATAAGCAATCTTTGTGTGAAGTAAGAACTTCCAATGTTTCCCCATAAGAAAGATATGGACCGGACACGAATTTTGCACTTTTTCTGCCCTTGACCTTGCCCGAATGACCTTGGGTCAAGGTCATGACACACCATTAGGTCATAAGCAATCATTGTGTGAATTAAGAACTTCCTAAGTTTCCCAATAAGAAAGATATGGACCATACACAAATTTTGCACTATTTCTGCCAGTGACCTTGACCTTGCCCGAATGACCTTGGGTCAAGGTCATGACACACCCTTAGGTCATAAGCAATCATTGTGTGAAGTAAGAACTTCCAATGTTTCCCCATAAGAAAGATATGGACCGGAAACGAATTTTGCACTTTTTCTGCCAGTGACCTTGACCTTGCCTGAATGACCTTGGGTCAAGGTCATGACACACCCTTAGGTCATAAGCAATATTTGTGTGAAGTAAGAACTTCCAATGTTTCTCCATAAGAAAGATATGGACCGGACACGATTGCACAGACAGACGGACAGACAGACACACATTTAGACATATATTGGGTACTTAGTGTCCAAAACTTTATTGGGTATCATTATTGGGTACATGATATGGTTTCACACGAGAATACATTTATTGGGTTAAATTTCTTTGCAGATGTATTGGGTATCAACAAATGTCCATCAACTTCTTGGGTACATAATTCTAGATATTACCATGCATTTTTGATATAGAATTATTAAAATAATTATTCTTATTTAATTCATGAAATTTTTTAAATAATTCACAAAGCATTAAATAGCAATGCTTTGTTCTTTAAGTCTATTATTACAGTACCCCAACAAAGCATGTGTTACAAGATTAGATAAAGTAATACTCAACAGAAAACGAACAGGCCTGTGACCTACTTTGTTTTAATTTAGTATAGGAATTTATTTGATTAGGAACATTAAAGAAAGGGGGGGCTACTAGGTCATAGATATGGGGATTACCATATAAAGTTACCTATAGGGTATTACCCAAGTAAGCATTGATTATTGTCCATGTTTCGTTGGGTAATACCCTATAAGTCACAGACTTGTCCAAGTTTTGTTGGGTAATACCCTATAAGTCACAGACTTGTCCAAGTTTTGTTGGGTAATACCCTATAAGTCACAGACTTGTCCAAGTTTTATTGGGTAATACCCTATAAGTCACAGACCTGTCCATGTTTTGTTGGGTAATACCCTACAAGTCACAGACTTAGCCAAGTTTTGTTGGGTAATACCCTATAAGTCACAGACTTGTCCATGTTTTGTTTGGTAATACCCTATAAGTAGCAGACTTGCCCATGCTTTGTTGGGTAATACCCTATAAGTCACAGACGTGTCCATTATTTGTTTGGTTATACCTTATAAGTCTTACACTTCTCCATGCTTTCCTGGGTATTGTTCTTATAATAACCGAATAAGTAATCAGTAAGTAAAACACTGTCACTGTTTTTGGGGGTAAATACCTATACTAGTATCCATTGCCCATTAAGTCAGAGACTTGTCCATGCTTTTTTGGGTTTATTCCTTACAAAATTTACCCAATAAAGCATGGAAAAGTCTGTGGCTTACTGGGTAATACAGAAATGTGCAATTTTAGCCAACAAAGTAATTCAGGGACTATACTGTGAAATCATTAAAATTCGTGGATTGCTAAAATTTTACAAGTTTGCGGGGACGTAATTTATAACCCTTAATTATTTATCCATGGAGGATGTTAATTTGTGGATAAGAGGCACCCATAAATTCAACGAAAATTGAGCATCATTATTAAGGAAAGTGAAAAACAACAACTTAAAGGAACTTTAAACAACAATTTATGATCATAAACTCAAAATTGATCAATTTACATAACTATCATAAACTTTGACAATCTCACATTATCAACAATTTCAACAATTATCATCAAATATGAAATATACACAAATGCATATGCATGTACACGAATTTATCAAATCTTACAGAAAGATTGTCAGACATCTTACATATTTGGTTAAGAAGATCAAACAGACCATTCCATAGACCTTTAAACTGGCATAATATTCAGCTCGCATACAAAATTGCAGTGAAAGTTTAAATATTCAACAGTAATTGGTGGACTCATAAAAAATACACATCCAAAAATATTCAAAAAATGTTCATATCCACATTCTGGTACAATTTGGTTTTTTTCTTAAAACAGTGACAAAGATTTTTGTATGTGTGGAATTACAATTCACATACTGTAACTTTGAAAATCTTAACATGATCAACAATTTCAGTACGATATTTACTGGTATTACAATGCATATGCATGATGTTCTTTTCTATGAGAACACACATATATTATTAACAATTTCATCAAAGTTATATGTATACTAAGACATAACTCAACCAAAAGTGCAAATCTTAGCAAATTTATTATTTTTTAACGCTTTTAAGGTCATTCCATATTTTTTCTTTATGGTCTCCCATATATCCTTTTCCACAATATTCTTCCGCACTTTTAGTTACATTCTGTAAGTCTTGGGCACATTTTCATTCATGGGAGTGTATTTGATGTGCAACAGTCTGAAAAATATTACCTTACTTCCTTGTTTGACCAGTTTACTCTTGTTGCTATATATAATATAAAAATATCAAATGTTTTTCCTGTATCAACATTCTGTATTGAAGAAAATTGTAAATGTTTATCTTCATAACCACCCTCTAAGGTCATGACCTACACAATGAACAAGAATATTCATTGTTTAGGGGTGGAGATCCCATTTGTTTTTAAGATATTTGGTCATCATTTCAAGTTTGTGGGGGTTGAGATTGTACAATTAATCTACAAAATTAAGATATCCCTATCTTCAAAACTGTTGGGAGGAGTTATTTGCACAAAAGATGTACCCTATAAGCAAATGACTAGTTCAAAAGTGGGTATTTTTTGCAAAAATTTACAAAAGTGAAAATCCTAGCAATAATGCATATCTCGATTATATATACAATTGATCTGCAAAACAAAAAACCTTTATATCTTGAAAACTGTATGAGTTGTCCAGACAAAGGGGGTACCCTTTTGGCAGCCGCCGGTCATTTCACCACTTCAATTACCAGATTTTTCTGATGGTAAACCCCATTAAATGCTTTCTAACACTAGCTGTGTATTTTTCCTGCAATGCTCGCTACCTTCGTATCCACATAAAACGCCTGAGTATAGTCCACTGATGCATTTTCCATAGGCGGTAATGTAAACGTTCCGGTTCATAGCTCAGGCCCTATTTTTCGTTCAGCAACGAAGGACCTCTTGAATGAAAGCTCATCAAATTGCCTCTTTCCTGTTAAAATTTTATGGTGTGAAGTCTGTACTGAAAAACTCTAAAAATAAAAGTAAAAGTAGGGAATTTTACAGTTTTGGAAAGGGTGTACATCAAATAATTTCAATTCTTTCCTTCAAATGATAATTTAATTATGACACTTGCTTTTAAAATTGCAAATCCTTTTTTCTAACATGTGTCAAGCATTCTGATATCAAATGTCCCAATAAATGTATATACACTCTGCAATTTAGCAACTATTTTGCTTAAAGAGGTTTGCTCCTTAGGTTTCGGGGAAGCCATTTTGCGTCACCTCTAGTCTGAAAATTCTGCATCACATATTAATTCTAGTAGTATACTCATATTTTACAACGCCAAAAACACTTTATTGAATAAAATTGTTTTACCAAAATTACATTTTTACAGAGTTAAGTAAGGGACTATATTTTGTGGCAGAGGGTTTTCAAGAAGGAAATGAACATTTTTCATAACTCATTAGTTTTAGAGTACTGTTACTTTAGCTTCCTAATTTTCAGCGCAGACCAAACTTCTAGATAGTTTGTGTATTACGATATATTCATAATGTTCTAAAAACATATTTAAACAATATTTTGATATTTCTATCGGTATATTTTAGCATATTTAGCTTATATTTCATAGAAGTTAAGAAAAAATTAACTCCAATTTTGGCCTAACATTAGCTTATTTCATGCTTAATCTCAAATTTTTGAGATGTGACCCCTACTTGTTTTACTTTTAAATGAGACATTAAATGTATGTCTATTTGTATGAAAAGTTTTCGAAAGATGACAATTTACTATAATTTTTTACTTTGCGTTATAATTGATTACTCCAAAATTTTGTAACATCTGTTGTTGTGTTCATTATGTACTGGCCTTTGAAGCCACCAGTAAAGCAAGAATTTTTTAACTTTGACTTAGAGTTTACTTTTATAGTCACTACATGTGTTCGACTTCATACTGTATTAAAATCATAGCTAGATAATAGTTCAAACTATAAATATTTGTTTGATTTCTTCAAAATATCAATTTCCATGTCAAATTTTAGCAAAAATTTCAGGAAAATGATCATTTCTGTTTGGGGCCCTATATTTAAAAAAAAATGGCATGTGACATGGATCACAAATAAAATAAATGAACATTTTAGGTCCCCATCTTTATATCCAAGTGGTTTTCGGATGATTGACATTACTATTATTTCAGGTGCCAACCTCCTTAAAGGCACTACTTTCTTGTCCTACCGATTCTAAAAATAGTTAGAGGTATATACCCAATATGAAACAGTCATTGTGGTTATTAACAATTTTAAGCTTATACATATTCATTTCACACACCATACAGAACCGTGATTCCAAATTGGGAAAAATTTAATACATAATTATGGATTTTGCAGCATTGATACACATGCATTAAATCTGAAGAAACTGTCCAGTCAAAATTTAATGAAACAACATATAGTTCATTAGCATTTGATGTTCTTAAAAAACATATATTGTAACTCATGAAAGATATGTCATAAGGAAAAGGAACTTGCTAATAAGGAGGTTTCTTTTACTCTTCTTTATGATAACCATGGTAACATTTATATAAAAACATATCCTATGGAAAAGAGTCAGTTAACTAGAGTTTAAAATCTAAAAGAATAAAAAATACCCACTAAGTCTGTGAAATACGTATAATCAATATAAAGTTTCCCAGTAATTATCTGCATGTCAAATACTGAATATATAGTTTTTACAGGTTCCTTCTTTCAAACTTGGACAAGTGTAATTACCCGGTAGACATCATTGTTACAAAAATAAATTTTACTTACATCTAGTGTGTCTCATTGTTGTGTTTTAATCTTTAATGAAGTTCCAATTCAATTTACAAGGTATCTTAAGTGAAATGTTTTGAATTTAATTCTACATGTATCAAACACTATCCCCAACATTTGCATTTTCATATCACAATCAGAGAGAGAGAGAGAGAGAGAACAGCTAGACAACAAACAACTACTGTAACATCTCCATGCACAACACATTTGTACAACCTAAAGACCAACACCAACACCCCCCCTCCCCCCTTCAAACATTCAATATCAACCCCCACCCCCAAAAACTAATCTATTGTTTCAAAAGTATGAATAGATAAATACAGGTAATTATCTACATACAATGATTACAGATAATTTCATTCCATATTTTGATTATGATTAACAAGGATAGGTTTTATGGATTTAGTACTAAGCAACATGTTAGGCTTTCACATATTAAAGTGTGCATACGTACATCTACATAGTCATGTCACATACATGGCAGATTTGTTTACGTAAATTTAATGCAAATCTATAATCATAAACATAGAATTGGAACCTATCAGGCATTAAATGCAACTCACTTACAATGCAAACTAATATTACATGTAGATAGCTAGACACTGCTTAAATGAAGTATTTTCCTTCACTGGAAACTTTCTACTTATCTACGTTCACTTTTACTCGCTTGAAATGATCGCACTAAAAACCAAATGCGATATTTTTTAATTTTTTTAATATACAAACTCAAAATAAATTACATTCAAGTCAAAATCAGAATTTCTTTAATTCATTAAATTGGTTTTCTGAAAATCCCAAAAGGGATTGGGTGGGGGATGGGGTGGGGGTTGTGATGGATTTTTTCTTATAGAATGAGAAAATTATTTATATGATTGAACTTGTTGGAAATTTAAGTTGTTCACATAATTGAGAAGATGTACAACAGACAAATGCACGTTTATCATAATAATTGCAAATAAACAAGGAATATACCTTACCAGCATGGAGCTCAATATTGGTATAGTCCACTAATGCATTTCCATAGGCGGTAATGTTAATGTTCAGGTTCATAGCTCCAAAGCCTTAATTTTCGTTCAGCAACGAGGGACCCCTTGAACGAAAGCTCATCAAATTGCCTCTCTCTTGGTAAAATTTCGTAATGTGAAGTCAGATTCGTTTTCCGGCGAAATGTGTCTGTATTGAAAATGCAATGTAGTGAATTTCACAGTTTTGGAAAGGGTGCAGTACATCAATTTCAATTCTTTCCTTCAAATGATAATCTAATTATGACACTTGCTTTTAAAATTACTAATCCTCTTTTCTGACACGTATCAAGCATTCTGATTTAAAATGTCCCAATAAATGCTTATACACTCTGCAAGTATAGGAACTATTTTGCTTAAAGGCACTACTTTCTTGTCCTACCGATTCTAAAAATAGTTGGAAGGATATACTGACCTAAGAAAGCATTTCAATGTTAAAATATAACCTCACTAGGCAAGAAGGACTATATTTTTATCTCTATATTTTTTTCCTTATATCAAACATGTCAAATATCGTGATCAATATATAGTTTTAAAAATTAACTAACGTTTCTCATGTAGGTCAGGTAGACTGCTTGCCATTTCTGCAATTGATAAAAAAATATATTGATTAAATATTAAATCAAATTTAACTTCTATTTAAATAACATAGATCATATCCCGCACAAGCACGGGAATTTGTACATTAATATGATACAATGCTTCATGTACTTTGACCTTTATTTATTCATTACAAATTGTTTTATATATATTTCATATCAAATCAGGGAGTGGATGTATACTGTAGTGCATCGTATCTCTCTCTTTTCTATTTTTTTTTTTTTTGGTCAATTTTCACTTTAAGTATTATCACTGTCCCAAATAAGAATTTTCAGATAATTCAACTTCCTTGTTTTATGCATACATCATCTAATTATTCAGACAGAGAATTGTTAACACAATCTGTTCATGGTTCACAAATTAACGTACAAGCTTAGAGTACATATACTACCGATAAGTAGTGGTATAAAAATGTATGTAATTTAAAACTTATTTATATACATACATAATTATTTATTTGCATATCTTAATTCCAAATTTTCAGATCCAAGGTAACTGCCCGATGATTAACACTAATAATATATATCATACATCAAATTCATAGGGCCTATCAAAAAAAAAATTGTTTGTTTCCGCTTTCATGCTGAAAAAAGTAGGGTCTGTCAGTCGGAATTTTTTTTTATTATTTTCAAATATTTTTTTTTCTTTAATATTGCAGTATCCATACATGCCGGTTAGATACTGACACTGCTGAATGGTTTAAAATGAGAAATACTTTTAATATCATTCCCGACTTTTAAGCTGGTCTAAAGAAAACAGAAAAATGATATTATATATCAGATACTTCCTCTGACAACGATGAGAGCATTATTAAAATATATAACACATGGAAACATACAGCCATTTTGAAACAAAACGTTTGAGTTACACTGATTTGAGAAGAGTAACTGCTTCAAGCGTTTTTGAGACCAAACTTTTGAGTAATTTTTTTCCAAATCAGAAAAATATGACAATAAACGATTTTCCATCAAAAATCCTTAAAAGCAGTTTTGAGTCGGGGGGGGGGGGGGGGGTAAAAGCAAGGGTCGGTCGGGAAAGCGGACACAAACAATTTTTTTTTAGGCCTAGGATAAACCTTTGCCCTTCTGAAAGTTAACAAAAACTTGACTGAATGGCATAGCTTTGCCAGAAACCTTTCTGAACCTTTCAGTTTACAAATAGCAGTTTTCTCTTATGATTATTTTTACACATAGGAACCCATACATATTTAATGCACATACCTTGCCCCTGGCCTCAACAAAGTCTTGGGTGTCCAAGGTTTCTTTTCCAGAGTTGAAAGGTCTGCATGCAGTGATTTTTCTATGCTGCTAACCTAAATTCTGTTCACAAAAACTTTCAATCTACAAATTAGAATTAATATTTATGTGTGTGTGTTTCATATGACTGCTAGCATTCTTTTATCATTGTGTACAGCTGACACTTCACAATGAATTAGAAAATTTGTCTTTTTCTCCAATAGAAATAATGCAATATAATAAGTTAACAAATTACAATAAAAGTTTTTTTTTTTAAAGAATGTATTTAGGTATGTTTAGAAAATTATTATTTATATTATCCAAGGCTCAACTCTTTTTTCTACAGAATCAAAAAAAAAAACTTAAATTGTTTGACAGGTACAAGATAATATAATTATATACAAACATAATTAATTATACAAACTGTCAAGTGTTGTACATACCTTTAAACTGTGAATCCAGGGCTCCACTTTTGCTCTTTGTCCAGATGTCAGTATAGCTCTGATCATTATCATCATCATCATGTGATTCTATACAACAACAAAGAAATATTTCAGATTTTTTATAAAGTTATAACACAGGCACCTGTCCTTATATAATTTTCTTGTAATACAAAAATACTCTAATAATACACAATTAAGGTACACCTCGCCGCCATTTTGGATTTTTCTAGGACAGTCATACCTGCAGGAATTTCGGTGAAAATTCATTGATAAAGTTAATATGCAATACTCTCCATCTTCAAATGGTCGTTCGACATCTACATAAGCTTCAACTAATTCAACCAAATCAATGCATTTCATCTGTTAACAATGAAAATGACCCCTCATCCTGCATCTACTGCTTTTGATATGGGATGAATGGTTAAACAGAGGACAGAAGTTGACATTTTAATGTCATACTTAGGGTAATCCCTTCCAAATAAAGCAATGATACAGATACCAACAATTCAAGGCTTACTTATTTACTAGACCCCCGATATGTTCCGAAGAAAAAAATGGCACACTACAAAAACCAAAATCTTATTGGTCAACACTTTATAATTAACCAATGAAAATCAATGAAACATAACATTACGGCGGAGAAATTGATGTCAATCATGATCTCACTGAATAAAACATAAAATCTCTCCCGAACCGAATATATTATAACCAATATAATTATAATTATTTAAGGTAGTTAATGTGAATTTAATAACAACAAAGAGGTTCATGCTGAAAGGAACGCTGATCCAGAACATGATGTAAATGGTAGTCGCAATAAAGAAACAGAGAAAACTCGGAAAGGTCTTAGTGACGGCACTAAGCCTGTCTCCTAGTATGGTCATTTAGAAATTGAGTTTAATTAAATGTATATGAAAGACTGCAAAACCAAGAGGATCAAAAATAGTTTTATGATTGAGTTTCAGGCTTAAAATCGGACTGCAGTGTTTGTTTTAAATAAATTAATGCAAGCTATTAGATGGCAGCGATGTGTACCTTGTGTATTTTTAGGTATAGGGTATATTTTTTTATTATGAAAAAGATATATTACATCATGCAGGTGCCTGGTACAATCATACTAAATATATATCATAAAATATGTACATGCATTACACAAATGTTGTACATACATCGTGCATGTGTTGACTTACCTTTAAAAAGCTCATCCAGGCTTGACTTCTACTTCCAGGTGCTAAATCAAAAGGGTCATCATCACATGATTCTGCTAAATCAAAAGGATCATCATCACATGATTCTGCTAAATCAAAAGGATCATCATCACATGATTCTGCTAAATCAAAAGGGTCATCATCACATGATTCTACAAAAAACAAAGAAAAAGTATATGTATATGACATAGTTTGCTTATTTGTTCATTTTTGGGTCCAAAGAGGTTCATACAACTTTCCTGCTGCACCCAATATATACATGTACATATAGCCATTAGGTTTCTAAAGATCCCATACCAATGAATCTTATCACAGGTAAATATTGGTAGCTCGAACAAGAGATATCTCGAATACCCTGCTTATGTTGAAGTCTACCGCTAGTCCCGACCGTTTAATCTCTATATAAATGTAATGATTTTTAAAAACTCCTGATATCTCGAATATGCATGGTACATATTTTCGAATACCCTTCTTATGTAAAAGTATATTGAAGGGCTGAAACGCTACTTTTTCCTGATTTATCTAAAAGTGGAGTCATTTTTTTTAACAGCTGAACATAATTGCATGGTATCATTACTTCACACGTCTGCCCATGGCAATATTTACACCTTTCAAAACTATTGTTACCTCAATCATGCGAGACATAGTTTATTAATATGGCAGCTTGTGTGTTTTGGGCATGTAAGGTGGTGTGGGGCACATCTTATTTCAAAAGCTTTTTTTGGGGTTAAATATTGTAAAATTTGAAAATTCTAAACCGGTGAAAGTATTCTAATTATAATTAATAAATGTACTTGAATCCACAATAATATCGACAGATGTCCCATCCCATACCACCTTAATACATATCTATAAAATTTAGATAAAACACAGCCATGATTATCGCAAATGTGTTTAATAAAACACACTGTATACGGACATATTAAATACACAGCTTGTGAAGTGACTATGGTTTATCATACATGTGAAACATTTTTACTTTTTAATATAATTACTAGATACGATGACTGATGAGCGCAATAAATTAATATAAAATACATTAGCTTCACAAACACAAAAAATACAAAAATATACTGTGTGCATTAGCTAGATAATAAATACCGTATGTGTTATTTGGTAAATTTCAAGCCATATTTTTCATTTCATACGTGATAAATTTCAGTAATTACATGGTAAGTGCTTCATCCCTTGCAAGTTGCAAACCGTCGAGTGACAAAAATTTTAAGTCATATTTGAAACGAAACATTGATTTGATAATCTAATTTTTGTACCAATATTGATATGTATTTCATATACGTATACACAGTCCCAGCAAATGAGGGGTTAAGGATCCCAACAGTTGAGTTCATCAAAGTTTATATTAGTCATTTATGAGTATAGTAGAAGAATTTGGAATAGACAGGTACTGAAACACGTGTAAATATAAGAATGCAATTAATCAGAAAGCCATTTCAGATATCTTGAACCCCTGGATATCTCGAAATTTTGTTGAAGTCACCTCAAGCTCAAGATACCGATGTTTACCTGTATTTTCAATCTATTACCATTTACAATTTTCCCGAAATGTTTCTATGTTAGACCCCAAGAAGTGGTTATATAGTTGATTTGGAACAGCTAAAGAAATTTAATCATTGAAACAATGTCAATTTTTAAGACAAAAAGTTAATTAAACAATTAATCACTATGAAAAAAGTATTAAAGGGACAATGTCACGATTTTGTCATAATTTATTTTGCTGTTTTGAATGCACAAATAAGGCATTTAAAATGATTAATCGAAATAATTGTCAGTTGTTAAGTTTTATGCAAGATAGTTCACTGTGACACAATTTAAGGCTTTGTAATGTAAACAAGGATTGTGCAATGATTTTGTTTACATACATTAAAGACCAGTTTTAAAACTGAAATCAATGTGTAAAACGATTGGAAATGAAAATTTATGCCAAAAACAAACTAGCAGATAGAAAAAATCTTCTTGAGGAAAGTTTTACAATAAAACTTCTTTATAACAAACACAAGAAACATTGACAAACTTGTTGGGTACTTAGGCTAATTCTTCCATATAAGTAGTGTTGTTTATGATTAAAATAGAGTATGTCAATATCTTTAAAGATATGAAAAGAAAAGAAATAAATAAGACTTAAAAATAACTTACATCCTTATCCAGATAGCAATAAGGCCTTGAATGGGTTTTCTCTAGTTCCAGGTGATATGTTTATCTAGCATCTGTTTCAGTAGCCATTGCTACTTTCTGATTGGATAATCTTATCACATGTCATAGTTGTTTGGAACTCTTCTGAATTCTTCATTGTTGATGATAAAACCAAAGGCATTCCGAAAGAATTTGATTTCAACAAACAGTAAAGTCCATAAGATGGACTAGATTTCATAGACAAATCTCAGACAAACATTTATTGGGTTTGTGTTATCCAATACCCAGTAAGTGTCTCTGGAACACAATGAAAGCAATTGGATTATTGGGTATACCCAATAAGTCAAAAGTACCCAATAAGTGTTCCAATGACATAAATTGAACCCAATAAATATTCTCTCGTGAACACAGACAGACAGACGGACGGACGGACAAGGTGATTCCTATATACCCGCCCAAACTTTGTTTGCGGGGGGTATAAATATCCCTAAAAAGAACAGCTATCATCTATCAATCTTTTTAAATTACCACTGATGTCAAATTATCATATCACTGTAACCTAGGTAAAAACCTTCAACAAGTTTAATCCATATTATCCAGAACTGTCAAAAAGAATTAATAGGCCCTGTGGTGTGCCATCATTTTATATAGTGTCAAATTGATAATGTGACAATGGATGTAGCCATTCACTTGTCCAAAAAAAAACCGTTAAAAAACTTGAAATATGTATATAGGACATCAATGCCCCGCCGAGTGTATATTCGTAATCTAACATTAAAATTTGTAAAAGTGTATTAAGTTTGAAATAATATCTTAAACATTCTTTAAGTTTAAATTGAAATCTAAAGAAATTATGTACAAGTGCATGCTTAGATAAAAATATCCTAAATGGTTTCTATAAAACAAAGCAAAATACAAATTAAATAAAAGGGAGGTCAAGGTCATACGAAAGTGCATGATCAAATGTTTTTGATGTAGTTGAATAGCTCCCACTAACATGTTACAGCATATTTTGTTTGATAATATGTCTATGATGGTTTATTTAAAATTGTTCTTATATAAATAGTGCCTGTTTGGGAGGGTAACAGTTGAAATTGACACCCCGAGAAAACCATTGTCAACCGACGCGAAGCGGAGGTTGACAATAGTTTTCGAGGGGTGTCAATTTCAACTGTTATCCTCTCAAACAGGCACTATTTCTTTTGTTATACTGAATGTCTTTTTTAAAATTTTTAAGAAAATTTTACTGCTTTTATATAGGAATAATGTGAATTCTACAGCGAACCGTATGCGCATAATTTTCGCGTATGTAACTTTTTTTAATTGCCAAGTGCGTTGCTAACGTTGAGGGTAATAGTAAATATTATTAACTGCGTCTTAACCAATCAGATTTCAGTATTTAACATGAAAGTATAACAAAAATACTTATCTAAGTAAAGAGAGATCAAATGAAAAGTCAATGCCGAAAATTTTTAATGAAGTTTAAAAGATTGCATCAGTATGTATCAACATATAAAGTTTGATTACACATTCTTAAATGCAATCTTTAAACCTAAACTAAAAACTAATTTAAGCAAAGCGAGGTCAAAGTCAAAGGAAAGGTCAAGGTAAATAAATGTTGATGCATTTGAATAACTTACATCAGTATGTATCAACATATGAAGTTTGATCACACTTTCTTGAATGGTATCTTTAAAACAGAGCTAAACATTAATTTAAGAAACGTGAGGTCAAAGGAAAGGGCATGGTCAATTTTGGTGACGAATTTGAATAATTTTCAGTATGCATCAACATATGAAGTTTGATCACACTATCTTTAATGGTATTTTTAAAACTGAGCTAAATATTTATTTAAGAAAAATAAGGTCAAGATCAAAATCAAAAAATGTTGATGCAGTTGCATAGTACTCATCAATATCTCTTAGCATATGAAGTGTGATAAAAAATCTTGAATAGTTTCTATGAAACTTTGCTGTGAAATGAACTAAACGCAAAGTGTGATGGAAGGACAGGTGGAAGGACGGAAGACGGCATATTTCCTCCAAATCTTACCTTCTTTGGATACGATATGATCAGGGAAGCGGGATTGGATGGTATTATATATGTCGTGCTGATGCAAGAGTAGTGAGTATGTGTGCCCACATTGCCGCAGTTTTATGGTATATTGGTTTAGGACGTGACATGGAGTCCTTAAGATCTGTAGGGGACTGGAGCAAGTTCATTGATGATGCAGCTGTAATTCCAGATGCAATTGATGAGTCAGAATCAGAGGATGATTCCTCGGAGTGCTCGAATGAACAATAGACTGCCTGTTCTTCATAGACTATATATGTATATACATGCAACCTGCATTGCAAACTGCCTCAATTATATTATGATCTATTCAGTTATTGTTATAATATTCTGCAGTCTATTTTGATTAAGTAGACTGAATTAATATTAACCTTAATTCATTTAGGGAAGCGGGTTTACATGAAAACTTTTGTATGAGTTTAATGTTGGATGCATTCAGAAATAAGCTGCCCCAGATGTAAACATGTTTTTTTCAAGTAAAATATCTAGTGTGGTTTTATGTCAAAGGCGGAAAATGGCCAACCATATGTATAGATATGCTATAAGTTTAATCAATGTCAATTAAAATCTTTCGTTTAATTCATGTAGTCCAAATATCTGATGCAGTTACCCGGTACATGTACTTAAATTAGAATTGCACTAATTATGGTATTACTCTTGAAAGTAAACTGTTTGCTTACCAAATTAATTTTGAATAACATATTGACAGTTTGTTATTGTCATTTTTCATAGAGGTATGATTTTTTTTAAATTAAACACAGTTTTGTTTTTCATATACATGTACTTGGGAAATGTAGGATTTTTAGAAACAAACCTTAAATGTGTAACCACTATACAATAGAAACTGCATACTGAATCAGCAACTATGGTTTTCGTTGAGTTCATTTTTTTTAAAACCAATGCACAGAATCAAATTATATTTAAGAAAAAATATTCATATAGATGTATTTTAATGTGTTTGTATCAATTTTTACAAACAATTTAACTATTATGAATCAGTCATCTATGTGTCTGCCTGGTTCTTACAAATAGCTGTACTTAATATTGGAAAATGTTAATGAAAATAAAAAGATATCAAGTTAACTAGTAAGATATTTTAATTTTTGTGATATATGTATGAATATGATGTGTTCTAGGTAAAAAAAAAACCCTGAAATTACAGGGTCTGGAAGACTGAGCATGTTTCAGGAATAATGTATTTGAGACAGACTATGAATCTTACTCCACCCACCATTTTTACAAAAATCACAGGTCAAGAAGTGTTTTAAGGTGGAGTCCGCCTTATCATGGTAAGGCGGATAAAAAGGCGGCTTCCACCTATTATAAGATGGATTCCATGAATATCTAAGGCGGAATCCTTTTACGACTGAGGCGGAATTCATCCAACTTTGATTAGGGGGAATCTTTTCCAGGTTATTAGACGTGTTTAGGTGGATTTTATTTACACGGAATACGTTTTATCTCATTTAAATATTTCGAGCCATATACCGCCCTGATTCCACCCTGAATCTGTAAAATTTACAATGCATTCACAAGAATAAAAGGCGGAGTCGGCCAATTAGATTCCGCCTTCTGTCCGCCTTAAGTCAGGGTGGATTTTTTTTTTCGTACGGGTATTTATAACAGGACTAGGTAAGGGCTAGATTTTTTCATTGTTCTTAATCTTACAAAATAAATATAGGATTTCTCGATTTTCATTACTCGAATCTTCGCCAGGAAAATAACAAAGTACACATAAAATATTTAATGTTATCCAAGAATCCACTCCTGTTTGGATATTCGTTACCGTGTAATTTAGCTACAGAACAGAAACATTTAAACTACTTTTAAAATGGAATTTCCTCTTTTCAGACGCAACGCTATTGATCTATAACTTTATGATGAATTGTTCTTTAAAAAGTAGTTGTGCAAACAAGGAAATACAATTTTAAACAAATGCGTTGCCATCTCGCATTAATGCTTATGAAAACTAACGACAAGTGTCATCCGCTGCTCATTCGCTAGTAGAGACCGATATACGTCAACCATTGTATATTCGTCATAGGCCTTTGTTTCTCTTTATAATGGCAACCATTGTCTGATCCAGTACTCATACAATCATAATATGCAACCAATGTTATTAATTTATTGGTATTTAAATTGCATTTTGTAATGACATGTTATATATGGCAGCAAACATATTTCGTAATGAAAAACTGAATGTTGAGGTTCGAATAAAAGACATGTATTGAGGCTGTGATATTTACTAAGAATTGCGGGAAAATCATGGCATCTTATATTGGCGATCTTCTCTTGCTTTTTACATTCCTGTCAATTTTGGTTGCCTCAGTTTCTTATTATTATGAGGCCGTTCTTGGATTTGAAAACAAAGTGCCTATTTCGGAACCAATAGACAAAAGATCTACGGATTCTGTAGTAAGATGTGCCATGTCCTGTGGTTCTGGGTGCAATTGTTTTAACTTTAACCATCATACAGGAATGTGTATTTCCTTTCAGTCCTGCCATGCCTTTAACATGACAATTAACGAATTAGGATGGCAACTGCACAACAGACTTCCTTTGAACACTCTTGGTAAGTAATTTCTTGTTTTGGGGTATATTGGAAACGAATTCTCTATCGTTCTTGACAAAATCTGAAAATGCTTATGGCACATGTACATGTTTTATGATCTACCCAATAGCTTCTTTGTTAATCTTTTCAATAATCATAATGGCCATTAGCATTAGGTTTAACCAAAAGAAAAATGACGAAAGTGCCAAAACAAGGAGTGCTAATAATGTGAAAAAGGCTACATAAACAGATAAAAACAATCGATGCAATTCTTTATGTTATGAATTTATACACACACCTATAAACCTGTTTGCTGTTAATATTCTCTTTTGATTAGTGAACAGATATAGCATACATCCACTACTTCGCAAACCCTCTTATTTTGATTCTGAAAAACTTGTAAATGTCGGAACCGAAAACGATCTACGCTTATACCCATGTTTCGACTCCAGTTTCCCTGAATGTTCGTAAGATACCTATTATTTCTACAAATTAAACATTATTGCATCCATGTATCACAAAAAAATCAACACTAACCCTCTTTCTGAACTTCTACATCCCGGGTTTCAACTTTGTGTATCAGATTGTTTATGTCAGCGCAGATTAAATGTTTGTGTTTCCGATAAAATTGGTAAAAAAGTATTAATTTTACGCAAATAATGCCGAAAAAGTTACTTAATCAACTTAATCTAGCAATGCACAAACAAATAGTGAGACATAAAATTACAAAGTGGTATTTCTTCCCTCTTTAACAATTTCTTTTGGTGACGAATTTCGCTCTACATCTGTTTTTTTTTAAATTAAAACGAAAATTGATTAATATAGCATAAAGAAATATTATTTTTTTTATTAAGATATAATTACTTATTTAATCGTATGTAATTTGTTAATTTGTCTTAAATTCTTAAACTAGTCTTTATACCTCTTTAAATTATAGGAAAAATTCATTACATTTAAAATCTACAATCAAAATAATATTAATCGTTTTTCCGTCTAGAACATTTCTAATTTTTAAACCACCTATTCGGGATTTTCATAACCTGGAGTTATCGTTCGTAACACGAGTTATCTCTCCATTAGAGCTGGTATACGATATTTAACCAGTATAAACAAATGGTTATAATAAACGTTTTTTGTCTTGTTTAATCGGTTATTGATATAAATTGTCAATGTAAAAAGACGACTGTGCGATGAAAGGATGCTGTAATACTGCAAAATAAGTACGAAGATTTGACTAGCACGTTTAATTGTAGCATCGCTTTTGAAAGTGCGGGGGGGGGGTCATTCAAGAAATATAGACACACCATGAAAGTCCTAATCCGTGTGTGTGGGGAGGGGGTAGCTGGTGTAGCGTACTGTACTGCATACCTTTAATCATAATTTCATTAAGCATTTACTTCTTTCCACAAATTCACAATTCTTTTACATGGATGATGCTCCAAAAAAAGTGGTTGGGGGGATTCCAAATACACAAGCAAAGTAACTTGTTGATATTAAAATGAATAATAATCGATAAAATCAAATCCCGTCGGTACTTCAGTACTTTGATTTTATCATTTATTCGCATCAAATTTCTTCAAACATATATTAAATGACTTCTTTATAGGGATGATGTAAAAACACACAACGGTATTAATTTTTGAAGTCATTAAAAAACATCTAAAAACGGACATTGCCTGCTCAGAAATGTAGACATTAAATTCTACGGACTAAATTCTTATTAAAATGATGTTTTATGTCTAATGTAAGTTTCATTCCACCTTTTCGCTCGGGTTCTTTTCTCATTTTGCTGTGACTAGCAAAGAACGATCCTATCATTTTTAAGTTCCGATTGAGAATAAATGAAAACGGACCGAACGATAAGTGAACGCAAGGTGAGCGTCTTGTGAACGGTGAGCGCGAACGGAGCGGACGCTAGTGAACGCACCAAAAAATGGAACGTAGAACGTCTCCGGGACTGTATTTAACAACACAGAAGGCATTGTTTTGCTTAATTTTAAATCTAGTCAACACATGAATCTAATTACTTGGAATTACTTGTGATCGAGACTAATTTGACCCTAACTTTGATCCCTACGAAGATACTTGGCTCTAAATTATTTAAAACATTTTATCTAAAACTTCCAACTATATATCAAGTATGTTCAATTGTTTCCTTAATTAACAGTCATGCATGATTTCTATAATAGATACACAGGTATTTAAACTGAACACATTTCATTATATCCCGGGCTTCGTTTAAAAAAAAAACCCAGATTCATAATTTGTTCACTCTAATGCAAGTACATTTTATAATAGATGTTGACATAGTTTGGATGCAAAATAATTTTGTGTGTATGTATTTTAATAATATCTAAAGTCATATTTAATATGAAGTCATTTCAGAAAGACTCTATAGTCTATAGCTTATCATTTCAAAAGAAATGAAAGAAACAAATATTTGCAGATCGGCTTCATTTTTGATTAACATTCATTGAAGTCAATACTGTTTTTTCATTCCATATTTAAATTGCATTGTATATTCGTTACGTAATCACTAGACATCGGCATTTTTCTCTGTATAATTGTCGATAGTTCTGCCGACCTTCGCATTAGGTAAACATGCCAAACAGTCGTCATCGTACTATTCAATATATGGGCCCAATGTGACAATAAATTGCTTAGATATTACATTTACAGCTCAGTTTAATATTAACTGTCAAAGCTATTTCTCTATTGAAGTTAATGGTATCCTCATATCTTTATCACGCAAATATTTTTATTCATTGTAATTTCGTTGACAGTTCTGCCGAGCATCGCATTAGGTAAACCTGCCACACAGTCATCAACGTTTACTGACTATAACGCCGCGTATGCAGTGGATGGCAACAGAGAAACAAACATTCTTGTACACAAGTGTACACATACAGCTGATCGCGACAGAAATCCCTGGTGGAGGGTGGACCTGCAGGCTGCGTATAACATCAAAACTGTCAGAATACTAAACAGAGGAATAGATCAATACGTAGGTAAGTGTAAAAAAAAGTAACAACATTGCAAGTTTTGATTTTGCTTTTTATGTCCATACCTTATATATGTATAACATCACAACTGTCAGAATACTTAACAAAGGAATAGACAGTTAAACACAGGTAAGCGTATCAAACAACAACATTACAGAATCGAAGTATAGCAAATGTAGAGGAAAATGTTGTTTAAATTCTAGTTAATTGGTTCATAGCTTCGACCGAATAAAGCCCCTAAAATATTGATTTACTATTTTGTTTTATCCGAAACTCTTTTATTTCCTCTTTCATTCTACACAGTATCTAAATCATCTTTTGGAATATGATAAGGATGTAACTTATATATATGCGCAATTAGGTTTTAGAAATTTAATTTACATCGAAGGGGTCAATTAGATGCTGAAAAATTATGTTTATTCTGTTTTACAAAAAAAAAAAGTTTCAAAAAATTAATTAGTTTACATGTATGCATAAGCCAAATCAACTCCTGGCATATAATTGGAGGCGACTTGTTGATGTAAAAGGTCTTAGAAATTTTATTTTAACCATAAGGGTAAAAAATGAGCAAAAAATTACGTGATTTTTGTTTGTTTTTTGGGTTTTTTTTTTGTTTTTTACAAAAGAAATAGTTGCAAAAACTTCAAGTTTTCCCTTGAAATATGGAATTGGATATCGTTCAGACGCACAAAAACCTTTATAATTATAATTTTCATATGTTTGGTAAATAGTAGCTAAAATGACATTAGTTCACACAACTTAAAATTTCTGGAGTTTAAATAAATGAGCAATAAGGTGTTAGATGTTATTAAATTAATGGATTACTAAAGTGGATTTAACCTTAACCCCCCCCCCCCCCCACATAAACACATACAAACCGAAAAAAACACACAAAAAATAATCCCAACATTCATAATTAATATAATTGTAAAAAATCTATTGGTGGTGGTCTTAAAAATACTATTAACTGGTTACAAATTGCAAAGAAAAATATAAACAATATGCTTTTTTTACTCTAAAAAATTGTAAACTATAATCGCTGGTGGTAACATATACTCAAGTTATATTTATTGACAAAAAACAGTTAGAATGATTCCCATCCTACAGTATCGACCAGACCCAAACTAACAGAAAGTAAACCCCAACTAAACGCTGGGTTTACTTTCTGGGATTACTCCGGGTTTACTAGAGTGGACGCAAAGTAAATCCATACAGGACACAGAGAGTAAACCACGATCAGAAGTAAACCCCGAAAAACAGACAGTACATGTGTATTCAAAATATACATGAACAAAGAGCAGGAATTACAGGCAGTAGTATAGTAAGATAAAATACAGGTCTGCTTCACAATTAAATGCGTACAGTTGACCCAAATAGCAAGTCCCGAGGAAATAAAAAGCAAACCCGAGTGGACACAAATTTTAAACAAGAGGCCCATGGGCCACATCGCTCACCTGAGGAACAATGGGTATTATAAAGTCAGCTTAATGAAGTCATAATACAAACAATCTGGACAATGTACAATAATACATGTAGATCCTGTAAAATAAAATCCATTTTTCCCCCTGGATATTCTTATGTTTATAATCATTAGTCCCTTTTCTAACAGGATGATTTTATAGTCATATCACATGTTGAGTATTGCAGTCCTCAAAAAAGATCCTTTACAATTGTTAATATATGGGATATTAAGCTATATCAAACTCTGAACCTTCTTGTGAGGCCGAAGAATTGTCCTGGAGCCAAAGTCTTAACAATTATAAAGAATCATCTGGCTGATTAGTTTCTGAAAAGAAGATTTTTAAAGATTTACTCTATATATTCCTTTGTAAAACTTTAACACCCCTCCCCCAATGTGGCCTCACCCTACCCACAGGGATCATGTTTTCACAACTTTGAATCTACACTACCCGAGGATACTTCCACACAAGTTCGACCCCCCATTGTGGCCCCACCCTACCCTCAGGGATCATGATTTTCACAACTTTGAATCTACACTACCTGAGGATACTTCAACACAAGTTTCAGCTTTCCTAGCTGATTAGTTTCTAAGAAGAAGATTTTTAAATATTTACTCTATATATTCCTAAGTTAAACTTCGACCCCCCATTGTGCCCCACCCTACCCCTGGGATCATGATTTTCACAACGTTGAATCTACACTACCTGAGAATGCTTCCACGCAAGTCTCAGCTTTCCTGGCTGATTAGTTTCTGAGAAGAAGATTTTTAAAGATTTACTTTATATATTCCTATGTAAAACTTTAACACCCCCCCCCCATTGTGCCCCACCCTACCCCCAGCGATCATGATTTTCACAACTTTGAATCTACACTACCTGAGGATACTTCAACACAAGTTTCAGCTTTCCTAGCTGATTAGTTTCTAAGAAGAAGATTTTTAAATATTTACTCTATATATTCCTATGTAAAACTTCGACCCCCCCATTGTGCCCCACCCTACCCCCAGGGATCATGAATTTCATAACTTTGAATTTACACTGCCTGAGGATGCTTCCACATGAGTTTCAGCTTTCCTGGCTGATTAGTTTCTGAGAAGAAGATGTTCAAAGATTTACTCTATATATTCCTATGTAAAACTTCGACCCCCCCCCCCCCCCCATTGTGGCCTCACCCTACCCCAGGGATCATGATTTTCACAACTTGAATCTACACTGCCTGAGGATGCTTCCACACAAGTCTCAGCTTTCCTGGCTGATTAGTTTCTAAGAAGAAGAATTTTAAAGATTTACTCTATATTGCTATGTAAAACTTCGACCCTCCATTGTGCCCCACCCTACTCTCAGGGATCATGCTTTTCACAACTTTGAATCTGCACTACCTGAGGATGCTTCCACATAAGTTTCAGCTTTCCTTGGTGATTAGTTTCTGAGAAGAAGATTTTAAAGATTCACTCTATATATAAACTCCTATGTAAAACTTTGACCCCCCATTGTGGCCCCACCCTACCCCTGGGGGTCATGATTTTCACAACTTTGAATCTACACTACCTGAGGATACTTCCACACAAGTTTCAGCTTTCCTGGTTGATTAGTTTCTGAGAAGATTTTCAAAGATTAACTCTATATATACCTATGTAAAACATCGACCCCCATTGTGGCCCCACCCTACCTCCGGGGGTCATGATTTTCACAACTTTGAATCTACACTACCTGAGAATGCTTCCACGCAAGTCTCAGCTTTCCTGGCTGATTAGTTTCTGAGAAGAAGATTTTTAAAGATTTACTCTATATATTCCTATGTAAAACTTCGACCCCCCATTGTGGCCCCGCCCTACCCCTGGGGGTCATGATTTTCACAACTTTGAATCTGCACTACCTGAGGATGCTTCCACACAAGTTTCAGCTTTCCACGCTGATTAGTTTCTGAGAAGAAGATTTTTAAAGATTTACTCTATATATTCCTATGTAAAACTTCGACCCCCCATTGTGGCCCCACCCTACCCCTGGGGGTCATGAATTTCACAACTTTGAATCTGCACTACCTGAGGATGCTTTCACACAAGTTTCAGCTTTCCTGGCTGATTAGTTTCTGAGAAGAAGATTTTTAAAGATTTACTCTATATATTCCTATGTAAAACTTTGACCCCCCATTGTGGCCCCACCCTACCCCCGCGGGTCATGAATTTCACACTTTTGAATCTACACTACATGAGGATGCTTCCACACAAGTGTCAGCTTTCTTGGCTTTCTGGTTCTTGAGAAGAAGATTTTTGAAAATTTCTCGAAATTTTTCATTAATTTCTAATTATCTCCCCTTGAAAACGAGTGTGGCCCTTAATTTTCACAACTTTGAATCCCCTTTGCCTAAGGATGATTTGTGCCAAGTTTGGTTGAAATTGGCCAAGTAGTTCTTGAGAAGATGTTGAAAATGTGAAGATTTACGGACAGACAGACAGACGGACGACAGACAAAATGTGATCAGAATAGCTCACTTGAGCTTTCAGCTCAGGTGAGCTAAAAAGCAAACCCAAAGTAAACCTCAAATGTAAACCCGGGGTTCAGATGGGGTTTACTCTCGTGTTAGGTTGGGTCTGATCAATACTGTAGGGTTTTTCTCTTCAAAAAATTATTTAAGTTGCGAAACAATTTCTTGAAATATATATTATTTAAGTTGCGAAACAATCTCTTGAAATATATATATATATATATACTAGTATATATATTAAGCACAAAGAAATTCACCTTTTTGGAGCTCCACCTCTGCCCCGGCCAGGGCTTGAACTCACGACCTCTGGAACCCATTCTCCTAACAGTGAGCGGCCACCGCACTTACCTCGGGCATCTAGACAAGACAAAAATCTTGCTTTCGACGACGAAGGGTAACTAGCGCGCTGGACGCTCACTACACGGTCGTTTGATATACAGGTGGAATGCAGTTAAACGACAATTTGAGAAGATCGGGCCGATACACATTGAAAAAAATCTATGAACTAATTGTTCACAAAGATTATTATATTCCCCTGTAACGATGTACATGTATGTTACTTTTAAAATCATTATCGCAAAAAGTAAAAGGCTTCAGGCCACGACCACATCATTGTAAAAGCAAGCACACCATTCACAAAGCTTGCAGCTGTATTTTTTAAACAAACGTGTACTGTTTAAAACGAATACTGACCCGATCCGTGCAACTGGTGTAGTAGCATGTTGTTGTGTTCTGTACAAATCCTAAATGACCATAATTTGACTTTTATTTAGATGTGTCGTTCCGGCTGCATGATGTTACCGTCACTGTAGGGCTGACAGAATCTGATGTCAACAATGTCTGTGGTTTCTTTGCTGGTCCCGGTACTGCGTCAGAGCTGGTCGTCATCGATTGTCCGACATCAACACAGGGGAGATTCGTAAAGCTCTCCAAGACAACTGAGTTTCTCGCTCTATGTGAAGTTGACGTGTTTGGCGTCCCCGTCTAATCATCAAATGTTTTGGTGTCATAGATGAAAAGTTACCGTATAAAAATACATGCATTTGCTTGTTTATTCCGGATAATTTATTGTGTATCCTCTTTTTTTTTTAAATTCAGCTGGACAAGTCTTACTTATGCCTTCAGTCAGTTCAAGCATACATGTATCTTTTACAACATATACCACAGCATACAATGTGACTTAGCACTGAAATCTTATACCATTGCTTTCGAATCCTATACCGTAACATATAATCTCATGATTGCCATTTATCATATCATATCAAAGCAGACAGCTTAATTTAACTCTCTTTTATATGATTTGATTTTTAAAAAAATTAATATTACAGACCAATGGTACATTTAAGCTTCTTATCATTTTACTTCAAATGTTTTGAACTCTTCTGTACACTGAGGGTTTTTATACATATGTCATTGCATACCGTAACATATCATATCATTAAGCCTTTCATTTTTAAATATTCATAGCACAGCATACAAAATTCATAGCATGTTATTAAAAAAGTATAACATATCATTAAAATGATAACCATAGCATAGCATAATTATAAAAGACATGCATGAAATGATTATAAACATGTATTTGTTAAAGTCTGTCCCAAGATATTTATTTGGACGATTGTTTATAAAAAGAAATTTCCAAGATAATTTCATTGACACATTATCATCTTTCACTTGGAAAAAATCACAGGAACAAAAACAAATTCCTGACGGAGATTTAAAATGGGGAATGTGTACATCTTTTCTCCATTCTGCATACTCTCGGAATACATCGCGCAATTTTTCAACATAATCATCAGGGCTCGCTGCAATACAAAATCCCCGTAGACATCACATTTTAAAGCAGATAAGCCAGCAGGGGCGTTTTGACTGAGAAATCTTGGGAAAAAAATTGTTACTTTTGAATAAACATCGTTTGAACCCTGAGGTATTTATAAATATCAAGCAATTAAGAAAAATATCTATTCAGGATATCTTTGGAAAGAAATAGGTATGTTGCGTGATGACTCTATCTTATTATCTCATTTATACCACATATACTGTATGTATTGACTGTGAATCTATCATGCACCTTTATCTGTATCAACATTTACAAAATTTATTCGAATCAATTCCTGTTTGTTTTTGTTATGTGTTAGCAATGTTGTGTCAATAAAAACAACTGCGGTTTTTTTTTCTTTTTTCGTTTTCTTTTAAATAGGACAGTGGAGACGACATGGTTATCATGTACCCAGAAAAGAGATTCTTATATAACTTTTAGATGGTGTCTTTAGATAAAAATTCTATAATGACGCGTTGAACCGGTTGACAAAACCAATCCTGTTAACAAATCTTCAGCCAAATGTATATCATTCATACACATGTCATTTCCTGATCACCTACTGTTTTTAAGATCTCGAGATCTCAAGATTTTCGTTGCTCTGGTAATAAAACGGACGGCCGGTGTAAAGAACAATAATGACCCACGTAGGAAATGACCAGGGGTCATTTTTCGACGTCAATTAATGACCCCCCTCCCCCTTGATGTAGAATAATTTGATTTTTCTGAAGAAAAATGAGCCACGGGTTATTTTTCTTCATGTTAAACATGAAGAGAAATAACCCCCGTAGAAAAAGGACCCCCGCTGTAAAAAAGAATAGAAATGGGTTACCCCGTACACGTATCCAAGATATCTGACTTTGAAATTACTTGAATTTTCAATGTTTGGCTGATTTTCAAGTTATAAACACCGAACGTGTAAAGAAATCGCGGTATACAGTTCTTTCATATCCGTAGCAAACACACAAAAACACACTTCCAAGGCCACATATTGATTGATAACGGTTACGTTCTTTCTCTCGTCGACATATGGAGGGAAATGACGCTGTTCTTGTGTAGAAATCTTATTTTATATAGATTTATCATGTAAAACGATATTTGATTAACAAAATTCATGCACAGGTAATGAAACTTTATTTTACTTCGATTTTACAATTGCATCGGGAACAAATTACCAGGTCTACACGTGGGTGTTTAGAAACCTGTACAAGTGTTGCTACTGTTGCAAAGCCATTCCGTAATTAAATAAAGAAAACAAAAGAAAAACAAATCATTTTATGTTTGTTATGTTTTCTTCTACGCAATATATATACATCGATATTCTAAACATATGTTGTAATGTTGTATTTGTGATTATGAATAGACTTTACTCTTTAAGCAATTGTCTGAAGAGTACCTGACTATAGTAAATCTTAAATAGATAATAAACACTGATCAAATATAATAGATAGTGAAAAGCTGTCAATGTGACAGCAAAATTAGGATTTCTTTTATGTAAACTGTATTCATAATTCATGTCAACCCTGAATTGATAAACACTACCAACTGTATCCAGTGAAATGGAGTACCCTATATGCAAAATTTTGCCAAAATATGACTAAGTTCAGAAGCTGGAATTTTTTTCATAAATTATCAGAAATCAAAATCCTAGCAATATGCACACCTCCAATTTATGTACAAATGATCTGCAAAAGAACAACTTCTTATCTTGAAAATGGTAGGAGTTATCCGTACAATGAGGGTACCCTATATGCAATATTTTGTCAAAAAAAATGACAAAGTTCAAAGGCTAGTATTTTTTCATAAATAATCAGAAATTAAAAACCTAGCAATATGCACACCTTTTATTTATGTACAACTGCAAATTAACAACTTATCTTGAAAAGTGTAGGAGGAGTTATCCCTACAATGAGGGTACCGAATATGCAATATTTATATGCAATATTTTGTCAAAAAAAATGACAAAGTTCAAAGGCTAGTATTTTTTCATAAATAATCAGAAATTAAAAACCTAGCAATATGCACACCTTTTATTTATGTACAACTGCAAATTAACAACTTATCTTGAAAAGTGTAGGAGGAGCTATCCGTACAATGAGGGTACCCAATATGCAATATTTTGTCAGAAAATGACTAAGTTCAAAAGCCGGGTTTTTTCCATAAATTATCAGAAATCAAAATCCTAGCGATATGCACACCTCTAATATATGTGCAACTGATCTACAAACTAAAAACTTATCTTGAAAACTGAAGGAGGAGTAACCTTACAAAAAGGGTACCCTTTATGCAATATTTTGTCAAAAATGACTAATTTTAAAAGCTTTAATTTTATTCATAAATTAACAGAAATCTAAATCCTAGCAATATGCCCACCTGTAATATAAGTTCAATTTATCTGCAAAATAACAACTGTTTTCTGGAAAACTGTAGGGGGAGTTATCCGTACAATGAGGGTACCCTATATGCAATATTTTGTCAAAAAATGACTAAGTTCAAAAGCTGGTATTTTTTTTTTTTATAAATTATCAGAAATCAAAATCCTAGCAATTTGCACATCTCTGATATATGTACAATTGATCTGCAAAAGAACAACTTCCTATCTTGAAATTAGGGGACATTTTTTGCAGCCGCCCGCCCACGATTTTAATAACCGGATTTTTCCGTTGGAAAACCCGGTTAAAAAGAGATTATTTCTCAAAGAGTTGATAAGGAGTTCAGGCTCATTGAAGGGGTTTATATCCCACTTGATTTTGATAACACGAACTTTGAAACACACGCTTTAAGTAGAATTTTGTTTTATACATTTATAACAAACGTCTGAGGTTTTCTATCATATATAATTATGTCCATTTGCTAACTGTAATTTGTCATTTTTTTTCTTTTCACAACGATATTGTGGTGAATGGTAGGCCGCTATATCTGCTAATTTTAAAATGTACATCAAACGAATTACAGGGCATTGAAGGAGACCAATGGGGCTATTATTTCCAGTTCTCACATTTGAGCTGTACGGGTACCACCAGGTGGTTCCGAATGGTTTGTTTATTTATATCAGAAGACGCATTTATATTGCTTATCCAGGCGATGTTTACTGCCTTCAAAGTTATCAATGCTCCCAAAAAATTACTGATGCATTAATCATCTTGATATTAATTAAAGTATGCCGATTATCTATACTACTATATTAAAATAATAGACTCGTATTTTTGGGCTTTAATACCGAGAAATCAAAGGAGTACTGTCTTTTTCTTTCTATATTTAAACATCACTGGTACTTAAGGATTAGCAATTTGTTTTTATATTCTCTCAATCAAGCTTCGCTAATTAATAATCAACGAAAATTCCTTTTAAAAATCCGAAAATCATCTGAATTCTTTAGATTTCACAATCTTGCACATGCGCATTACATTCCTGCTAAATCGCGGGAGGCTCTTTAGTTTATGTTTTCTACAATATCACATTTGCATGGATAAACTCAGAAACGATAATACAAATACGTGTATATTTTCGTTGAAAATGTGTCATATATTCTGTTCATCAAAGGAGATACGGGAGAAAACTCTAACTCAGTGCATTTAATACGAAAAATCCAGAGAGTTCCAAATGTCAACATGGTTTGTAAATTCGAAGCAAGTAAACTTTGGTGAAAAAGTGTTTAATTCTTTGTTAATATGAATTTAAGTTGTAGCTGAAAGGTATTTACAGCCTCAAAATGGTTTGTTATGAACAATTTATCTACTCTTTTTAATGTACCTTCATTAATTTTCTCCCAAAATCGTTTCGGACCGATTCTGCAATTTTTTGCTACATAACCGGTATATCGGAGGCATTTTAAATGTTGTGGAGGCCTGTCCCGAGACACAGTTAGATTATTCAAGCTAAGCAGAGTTTAGTGAAATAAATAGCATTATTGTAGGCTGAAAGCTCGATGTATCTATTTCGTAAATGTCCGGTATCATAAGCAATGTCAACCCGTGCACGCACGAGTCAAAGTCCAGTAGAGTAAAATATATTATCTGTTTGAGTACTCTCAGTATTTTGATGAATTTCCTTGCTAGGTCGTTAGCATCTACTGGCTTAATGGCTGCTAATTTCAGCATGGTTATCAGCCTAAATGGAGTGAACTTTTCATAATTTTAGTTTCATCATTAATTCTGGGTGAAGCACTTGTTTACCCAGTAGTTTGTAGTAGGGGAAAACCGTCAATGTAAGTATAAGTCGTGAACAATATCGAGTCTACACTTTCATCCCCAATAAACAGAGTTTCGTTTATAGTGCCTTGTACCTCGAACTAATTTTAATGTGTTGTCGCTCGTAATAATGAGATACATAATATCTGACAATGCTGGATGTTATCAGAATGGATTTCTCTGGGGATCAATTCCTAGCATATCTGAGAAAACAGGTTAATTGGAAATTTTGTTAATGTGTTACATATTATGAGAATCACAGCATTTACATCGAATCTTTGATGTTTTTATTTTGTGAACTGCTATAAGGTGTGTAACATTCTTGTAACATTTGCAGGAATCGTTGTTAAAAGATACAACTTTAGTAAGGCGCAAGCAGGAACATCATATTGCGATGCCAAAATTGCTAAACTTAGGAAGCAAATGAGATTGTATGTAGCAGATGGCATAAAGATGGTAATAGATACAAGTTTAGGAGTTGCTGGATGCCAGGTAGCAGTTGTTGATGTTGATAACACACATCAGCTGTTTTGGGCCACAACGGGACTACAAATACTCTCCAACTTCATGACAGCAGAAAAGCAGGAAGGACAAATGCAAACAAAGTACTGTAAAAGAGCCTATTCAGTGCTTCCTTTGTTCCGAAAAAGGCTGTTTACAAAGTGTTTGCACCTTTGAAGAATTTGAGGAACATATGTATTTTGATAGGGACACGTTTTATTTTCATCAAAATTCAAACATGTCTACATTTGACAAAGTTAACTAAGGTGGGCAGAAAAATGTTACATACATGAATGTGAAGAGCAGAGCATCGTGCCAACAGCCCTGTCTGATAGTGTTTAAAAAGGGTGGTAGCATAATAGGATGGGTTCCTAAGGAAAAAAAAAACAAGTTTGATTAAAACAGCACAGGCGCAATTATCTGAACGATGTATTAAAGACTGGAGCGGAGCTTGGGAAGAAGGCTAATCCAGCAGAGGTTGCTTTGAACATGAGAACACTGACAAACGATAGGGGAGAGCGGATTTTTCCAGCCCAGGACTGTTAAAGCCAAGTCAAATCATTTCTTATTTCTCAAGGCTCACATCTCAATCCATGGATTCCTCGAAACAGGGGAGCACAGAATAATGCAGAAGAAGAGGATGATAAATACCTGAAACACGTTATCAGGGAAATTGAAATTCAGGAAATCAAAGACACTGTGAATGCACTATGATCAGGAAAGAGAAACCTTTATTCAATTATGTACATGTAATGTTAGAAATTTTATAACAGATTAATAATTCAAAATGCAAATGACTGTAAACCTACTCTGTATCTAGAATTTCAAATGGAATAGGTTTATGACTACAATATATATTATATATCTATTTAAATTATATCTATTAAAATCAAAATATAATTTGGGTGTCTAAAAACTTTTATAAACAGGTAAAAAAAATTATTCGTAAAAAAATGACACCTTGCATAATTGACAAATGATCTATTGAGATATGATCATAAGGTCATATTTCTACCTTGGGATCAATAACTAATATTCATTGACAAGTTAAAATTAATAACAATGAGTGATTCAAATTACAAATGTTTATACTCCCCATCCACCCCCTCCCCCAATCTAACCTGGTTTAAAAGATTCAGTCTTCTTGATACATTCTTACATGTGTACAGTAGTATTTTAAATCATTTCTTGATTGCTTTTATCTCCTAATGCACATTTAACATTTTGGAAATTGCTTAATTCAATTTTCAAGATTTTTAAACAAAATGTTATATGCATGTGTATTCTCCTATTTGGGGCAATTGTAAAGTCTCCTAAACAAAGCAGTGTCATCATTAGGCTAGGAATTACCAACATGGATCAATCACTACATATGAATAAGATAAAATACCTTATTATTTCTAGTTCTAGAATGTCAGAGTGTCTCCAAGTGGACATAACCTATAAACAATTTGATGCGCAATTACACAAAGAGCAAGAATAAATTATTAGGTTTAGGGATGAGGATCTCAGAAGTTAACAAAATACACAGTGTATCATCATTTCCTATTTCATAAAGGGGGGGGGGGGGTTAAAGACAACACCTGGGGGTCATTCATTAATGTACTTTACTCCATTTGATGCATCATAATGACATTAGAAGGTACATGTATTTTATATTTTCCTGTTTCGTGAGGTCAAAACAGTCCCATAAGGTCATGACCTACATTGTATTTGATGCATTTTAATACATTAAGAAAGAAATAATCCTTCCTTCCTATTTTAACTCATATAAAAAGTCTCTACACTTACTTACATGTTATACGAAATTATTTATACAGGGTCAATATAGGGTCAACTCAATAGTGTAAGTCTGACAAATGAAAAACTAACTTTTGCAATTAAAATGACAGAAACTTTACAAATGCGATAGAATAGGTAACAATGATAAGCTTATTTAAATATTAAAAGATGATGATACAGTATGCTGTCAAAGGGAAGTCATATTTATAAAGCGAAAGTAAAACTTATGTATGCTGGCATCTCATTATATTGTGCCGTTTGAACTTAATATATTGTGACGTAAGGATTTCAGTGGTAAAAGAATATTAATGAGAAAAAAACCGGACAAATCTCCATATGATCAATATCAAAATCACGTGTGATACAGGAATACAATGTAAAGCTACCCCCCCCCCTCTCCTCCGTATTTAGTTTTCTGAATAGTGATATGAATGTTACAGGTGGCGCACACAATTCAATTAACACAGAACTGTTAAATTTAGTCAAAGAAATCTATAAAACAATACAGAAAATAATGATCTACGCCTTTACAGGTCGCGGTATCAGTGCACTTAATCAAAGTTTAATAGTCCATCACTGATTTCTATGTATAGTATAATGTATGGTTGGTAGACGCATTTCTTTGATTAACCACACAATTAACAAAAATTGTTGCAAACCAATTTGGTTTTTTTTTCAAGTTCTTTAAATATCCAATATTTATTTTTCCATGATTGGTTACTGATTGCCAACTTGTCAATAAACGCAGAATTCTACATACGAACTCCATTATAAATGAAAACTGTAAACTAGTAGCTAATCTCTCTGTCTCAGCGGGACATTGGTCAATTGCTATGGTGTCTGGTGACAGAGCATTTAATACAGTTTTCCTGCTATTTGATATCAAGTCAGAGAGCTTCCATCTGTTATATGGACAAAGATTTATATTCTTCCTGAGTATCGACACAATTAATTGATTTAACTATGCACTTCAATATGTATTTATGTATGTAGTAAATCTAAATAATAAGTATATACGCCTATATATATATACAATATAGCGTGTATTTTACTACTGTATCCCAGTTTAATATTTGCAGAGAAATACTTTGTAAAATAACATAAAACTACACAGGAAAAATGTCCACATGTGTAAAACATGTGTTAAAAATATATTCTACATATATATTTTACACGTGTAAAACACATAAAAAGAGCTTACATGAAAAAGTGTTTAATTTCACACATATTCACCACGTGTTTAACATGTGTTAAACACATATGAAATTAAACAATTTTCAATAATAAAGGTACATCATGACTTAGGCTTTCATTTCAAATATATTAAATATGCTTCATATTTTCAGTTTGCTTCAAACTATTCCTTGATGTAAATGTATACATCATCAGTATAGAAATATTGCAAATGCAATTTAGGTATATCAAAATAAAGTAATAACAACATCTTCATTAATTTGTTCTCAGGAGGTTATTCTTCATCACCGCATGTTACAATTGATCATTTGTCTTTTCTTGTTCCTTTAAATAATAAGAAAACCTATAACATGTAGTGATTTTTAACACCAAAGTTAGTTATAATTATTTTCCATGTCTGTTTAAACAGGATGCACTTATTACACTATATCCAATGATAAATGCTATAACATTAAATAGCATCAAAACAGGTGTCCATACAAAATTACATTTAATAAGTAATCTAAGTCAGAATATGTATATGATTTATTAGGATTTTAAAAGAAAGAAATCATAAAAAATCGTTTAACTTACATCTTGGTAACGCTTAATTTTTATTTCTTCTTTTTCTTGGAGAAGGTTCTAGATGTTGGGTCTATTGTCTTTCTTAATAGATGCATAGAACTCTGGTGACATAAAAAAATCTCAAGTTATTTAGTCATGGTATATTTCATTGATTGAAGATATAAATAAATAATTGTCATTTGAGAATCAATTTTCACTTTAATTTGAATAAAGCAACATGCATTTCTGTAACAGAACTTACATACATGTAGTTTTTACTTTACAATTATGTATATATAATATAATTCTCACCTTTGAACTCTGGCCAGAACTTCTCACATTCATTAAACTTTTTTGTTGATAAGAATGCCCTCTGAAAGATGAAGAAACAATAAGCAAAGTTCTTTGATAAAGTATAAATCAATAGATTAGTCATATATACATGTATTTACGAGGGTTGTTCGGATATTATTGAGACAACACGGATATTTCTATTTCTAAGTGACGAATTATGGTGAAAATTGGCATGAACATTGAAGAAACCTTAACAAATAATTAAAGAAAGTAATATTTAAAAAAATGTTTAATATTTTGTTTACAACGATAGATTAACCAATAGCTGGTTGGAGTACCAAGCATAAACTCTGAGAATAAGAAAACTAAAACATCGTCTATCTAAGTGTGCGCAAACTTACAGCTTATACTAAAAGAAATCAGATTATATATGTTCAGTTTGCTATTTATTGTGACTTACTTTTGATCAAGTTTCACGAGTGTTTGAGTTGAATTACGGATATGGTACAGATATATTTACCAAGCAATAGGAATTTGAAAACGACAGTTTATAGAACTTTGATGTTAAGGCGGCGCAGCAAATATACATCAAATTGATGGAAAGGACTATATACGATAAGGGCTTAAAATGGCCCCCTAAAATGAACATCATCATTTTACTATCATTCTTTGTTTTCTTAGTACAGATATGTATGTGATGTGTTTACATAATATTCATTTTGGTTCAAGTGCCCACAATTTAGAAATATGACATTATAAAGATAACCTTTTCCCGCCATTTTTGCATGTTTAGCGTAAAACAGCTTGTCTTTGAGCAGTTTTACCTTCCGAAAACATAGAGCACGTTCTTGAACAAATAAAATATTTTAATCAGAGATGTATCTTGCCAAGACTAATAAGTGACAAATTTTTTTTCCTTGTTCAAGCATGCGCTCTATATTTCCCATTCGTAAATATATAAGAAAAATGTCAATTTTTGGCTGATTTTGATTGAATTATAGAAATGATGTCACTTCTGACGTCATATACTGCCACTGAGTGCAAATAAATCAATTAAATAGATGAAAAATATATTTTATATGGACTTTTCTAAAAAAAATTAGTTAACATTTTACTGTACCCGAAACACTTAAAAAATGGCGAATTATGGGGGCCAAATTTAACTCTTATCATATATAGTTCTTTCGGAAAAGACCTTTTAATGCCACCCAATTACTTTAACAAAAACTATACGATGGCAAGAGATAGAGAACTTCAGTTTATTTATCTTCTTTTTTCACTAATTGTTTAGCTAGAATTAGGACAAATTGACTAAATATCAAGTACTTCTTACACACTAACTGATGTAAACAGTTCTAAAATATGTACACAGAATCACCGTAGGAGAAATTTCACAGTAATTTGACTTTCAGTTAGAAATTACCCGATTTAAAAAAAAAACAAGAATGGAGGGAATATGCGAATTTTGTCATCTTAAAATGTAAACAAAAGATGAGAAATGAAGAATTAATTCTAATTTTCCATCGTTTGTAAGATGTTTAAAACATAGGATAAAAAAGAAGCGTCAAAATGACCTTGATGTGAGTTTGCGGTTGCGCCGGGTCACTGGGCGATGGCAATTTGGTCAGCTTACAAGAAATGATCTAATCATGCTATGGACAATAATTTATTTCAGGAAAAAAGACTTGTTCTAATAACTAAATATAGGAATTATATACATGCATATATCTTTATTGTAAAGTTAATTAGATTCTATTTAATTAAAGTCTAGCTCTTTGATTTTCCATAATAAATTCAGAAATCATGATGTATGCAACATATTATTTCTCCCAACTTTATGAAATTGTCGATAAAATTTTCCCAATTCCATAAAAATTGCATTTTCAAAATTTAAAAAAAGGCTGAAAAATCCCTGTAATTATATAGTTAGAACGTCGCTTTATGTAAATAGATCGACATGAAGAATTTTCTATGTTACAGTTATATGTACCGGTACCAGTGGCGGATCCAGCACCGGCGCGCCCCCCCCCCCCCGTTTGTTTTTTGTTTTTTTTTTTTTTTTGTGGATGATTTTTTTCTGATCATATAAAGTCATGCTTTACTTTAATATTAAATTCAGTTTGTAAAATGAAAAATACAAAGATTTATAATTTGTAGGCATATTCATGTAGAAGTGTTATTTCATTCGATATAGTTTAGTAATTAAAGAAAAAATAGAAACGGCTCAACTTGTGTACGAGTGGACTTCTTGTGTAAGACTCGGTTTATGTACGACTGACTTTCGGCTGCAGCGTCTGCAAATTGAACATGAATAACATGGACAATTTTGAATTACTTCGGCGGTCTGTCCTAGATCGTGACAAAAGTCAGTGTCAAGTCATTCATGCACAACTTATCAACGGTATTCGAGATATCATTAGAGATTGTCCCAAAATAGAAATGCTTCAGAGATTGAAAGAAGACACGCTGGCAAATGCACTTATTCCTGATGATAATTTGTGTTACGAAGCTAAAAAGGTTCCCGGTGACGGGAATTGTTTGTACAACTGCGTTTCCATCTTCATAACAGGTAATTTGTTTTAAAATTAATATTTATTAAAATCTGAAAACTTGCTATAGAAAATGAAATAATTAGAAGTGTTTGGAAATGAAATTAAACAAGTAAAAGCAAATTTTAGGCTAGATCTCCTGATCATTTTTTAGAAGCAAAAATTTTAATACCAGTACTATCAATTTATAATATCATATATATTTTTATAAGTTCAAAATGTGTGGCTTAAAAATTACCAGTGTTAAAAAATGCTGGAATTTTGATTGAGTTTCGACAGGACACAGTGCACTGTATATATTGCTTTAACTTCACATATAGAACATAAATAAATAATGCAGTCATAAATATTTAGAAAAAAATCATTTAATTTTGTTTAGGCGATACGAGTCTTTCCTGGAAGATAAGGATTATTGTTGCAGCTGAGTTGTTTATACGGGCCAGTGATTATGCTGATCATCCAATACTTGACGATGTTCTTGCCTGTAAAAAAATATTTACTGATCACTCTGACACTCTGTTCTCGCTAATATTATCTGATGATGGTGGTGCAAATTTTGATAGAACACGAAACAGGGAAGATGCTATTATATGTGAATCGGTGAAAACTTGTGAAGATAATTCATGGTCATCTAGGGTACATTTACTCGGATTGTGTAGTGTGTTGGATGTTTGTATCGAGTCTGTGTACCCTAATGCAAATGAAGGATTGCGTCCACTATTTAATCGGACAATTTATCCTCTGGACAGAACAACTAACGACGAGAAACAGCCTGAGTTCGGCATTATATGGTCCCGGGATGGTAATTTAAACACTCAGCCCGGATTCTCATATGAACCTAATCATTTTGCCTTACTTGTTCCGAATTATGATGAGGGCAACAGTTATGAATTTGAAAAAGTGGAAGATAAAATGTCACAGCAGTCGATGTTGTCGTCATTTTTCACAGAAGGAACTCGGAGAAAAAAGTTATCTTCAGTGAGTACTGCAGACAAGAGTGAAATTGGTAGTACTGGTACGTTGGAGCCTGACTCAAATGAACCTCAGCCTAGCGTAGGTCATCATAAGAAATTTAAATCCATACCGTCATTGTCAAGAAAAAATGACTTGAACTGTGCATTTGATATTTCAAATTATATTGCCAAGGGTCCTGATCTTGATGATGCAACTAAAATTAACATTATTCAAAATAGAATTCCACCTGCCGGACACAACTTCCCAGCAACAACCTACAGGGATAAACGCAGAAAGAGCGGAGTATCAAGCAGACGTTGTAAGAGAGAATGGCTTGAAAAATACGAACATTTGAGCTATTCTCGAATACAGGATGGGCTGTATTGCATTGCGTGTATTTTGTTTCTTAGTGACATAAAGTATTACAAGGGAGAATCAATTTTCGTCAAGGCACCTTGTAAAGATTGGAAACATTTACTAGAGTACTGGCAACTACATGAAAAGTGTCAGTATCACCAGGTTTCAAAGGACAAGTTTGGCAGTTTTGTGCTTCGCCAAAATGACCCTTCTCTTCGAATTGACGCAAAGATAACCCAGCAAGCTGGTGTGAACTTTGAAAAAAATGTAGCGACTTTGAATTCTATTATCAAGTGCTTGGAATTTTGCGGCAGACAAGGAATACCCATTAGAGGTCACAGAGATGATTCAACATCCTGCTCACTGAATAAAGGGAATTTCAATGCTTTACTTGATATGCAAATCGATGCAGGCGATGAAATTCTGAAAAGGCATCTATTAGAAGGCCCTAAAAATGCGTCCTACATCTCAAAAACTACACAGAATGATTTGTTGGAATGTATAGGAAGCTTCATTCAATCCCACATTGTGTCTGAAATAAAAAACCAAGAAGGACACAATTATTTTGCAATCGAAGCAGACGAAATTAGAGATATCTCCAACTTGGAGCAACTAGGAATAGCAGTACGATACATCAAGAACAATTGTGCAGTTGAGAGAATTTTACAATACGTTGATTGTGAATCAACAACTGGCGAACATATATGTAACGCTATCGTCAAGTGCCTTCAGGATTGTGGACTTGAAGTTAAAATGTGTAGAGCACAAACTTACGACGGTGCAGGGAATATGAGTGGCAGGTTAAAGGGGTGCAGGACCCTATTCCTGAATTTTGCACCAAGGGCACATTACTTCCACTGTGCTAGTTACATTTTAAATTTGGCCCTTAGTCAAAGTTGTGCACAGGTTGAAGTACAATGCATGATGTCAACAGTAAAAGAAGTTGCACTCTTTTTCAAGTATTCGCCAAAACGGCAGAGACTTCTAGAATCCTGTGTTCAGTCTGTCAATCATGATAGGACAGCGTCTGAAAAACCTAAGATTGCCAGTCAAAAGGTGAAACTTTTGTGTGAAGTCTGTCACAATATTAAAAAGAGGAAAATAAAACTTAAATGGAAATTGAAATAATAATTTCAAGTGTATGGACACCTTATAAAAATAAAACATACCCAACATCACAGGACTGAAATGAAAATAAATTAAAGTCTATCACAATATTAAAATGGGGAAATTAAAACTCAAATGGAAATTAAACGGCGATTATAGCCAGTAAAGCCGAAAAAGACAGATAATAACTTTCCGTTTAACAAATTTTAACAGGTTATAAATTTGGATATAAAGATAAAACAGGAAAATAAATTTCAAAAGTATTAGTCTTAAAGGGATTTGAAAACCGCAAACAATGAAATAATAAAAAGACTTAGCAACAAATTCCAAAATAAACATTCCCGAAATAAAATGATAATATGAAGTCACAAACAACGATTCATACAAATAATAAAGACCATGGTATAAACAATAAATTCGCACAAAATATATATATGTAAAAATTATCATTTCCTGGAAATAGGACAGGAGACGTTGAATATAAGTTTAGATGTTTATTTTTCGCCGTCCGAGGAAAAGTGATCGGACAAAGCAAGATAGCGTCCCCTGTCCGGCCCTGAGTTAATCTTGTCAACAATTGTAAAAACAAAGTGTGAAGAGCAATTGGCTTGAAAGCTGACATCAAAAAGGACAATTTACCCTCCGGCTTTTTTGCTTCTAAACCGAAAAAAAAAGAAAAAATGACACACGTGCGAATTAAGTTTGTTAAACTCTAAATAAATTGGCTTCATTTAATTAGAGTGACACTAATTGATTTCACAAGTGTTCAAAGAAAAAGTTATCAATTATAGTGAAAAAAATATACTCTTCCCAGTTATCAATTATAGTGAAAAAATGTATACTCTTCTGAGTAAGTAAGCAAATATTTCTGACAATAGGTCAAGAAAACTAGAGCAGAGCTCGTGGCAAATCCACGAGTAGGTCTTCCGTTGTTGCTGCGAGTTTAAAATGAATGTGATATGGATTCAAAAAATTATAATGACTAAACTTTCAGTTCTGCTTTTGTTATAAAAATGTGTTGTGATTGAAAGCCTGTATATAAAACATGTTTAGAAAAAGAAAGAAAGAAAATGTTTTAGGAAAACTATCTGTCGAACACAGTTTATGCAATCGTTTCAAACATTCTTTAAAAAATGAGATGTTTAATGGCGAGTTAAATTTTCAGAGGGTAGCAAGCATTGTTACATGTACTCATGATTCATGTCAGGAATTTTGTTTTTTGGGAGTTGATTTTAATCAGTAATGCAGTTACTCTAGCAAACCGAAACTGAAACTGTGTTTGCACCTAAGCACAAATCATCGCCGCTGACAAGACTTAGTTCTTGGAAATTATCGATAAATTCGATGTTATGTACGCTGAAGCATATTTTAAAGGAAACTTATTTATAAATACCTTGTAAATAGTCAGATTTTAAATGGTACAAACAATTAGAAGTTTTTTGTTGTCGTGTGTATTCCTACGTCAGAGTTCAATATATAGTCTCGTTTAACCATCGGCTGTCTCCTTAGGTCTCCGGCAAGTAGAGAGTCAGTCTATATTTAGAGGTAGCATCATCAAGCTATCACGTGACCTGGTAACTCTAACTTGTCAGAGATTAACGGAGATAGTCGAGCATCTGATTGAACGAGACTAGAGTTCATTATTGGTTGGATCCTTACAATTTTTGAAGTATTTGGAATACCAAAACATAGTTTGATGAAATCAATTCTATGTTAGAATAATCCTAAAAATTACAAAAACTGTTCTTTGATTTGATTTGTTGATGGATGCAGGATAGGATGGATAGGATAGAAAGCGTGTCTATTCTATCATGTATTCTCTATCCTGTATCCTATATCCTGTATCCAGCATCCTATCCTATCCTATCCAGTGTAAACTTTATGGATAGATGCACTGTAGCTATTCCAATCAGTCACCTTTCCAGACAATTCAGTTCACTGAATGGCAGAGCTTCATCCTGTGATTACAAATGCAACAGTAAGGAGACTCTTTTTACACATGATAAAAAATCCACTAGCGACCAAAATCAGCTGGGTTGGAAAAGTGGGAAAATTGCTTTCACTTCTTTGCAATTACAGGAAGTATTGAAAGGTATGGAAATTGAGAGAGGAGAAAAAAGAGAGATAGACTTGATAAATCAAGCTTGGAGAAAATATATAGGAGTTGATCTACTAACACTGCCAGCTGGTCTCACGTTTGTATAAGTAATGACTTCATCGTCTGAATCTTCAACGACATCATCGATGTGGTCTTCAGACTCCTTCGTTGATAAACTCTCATCAACAGTTGTCCTTTTTTGTACAGGAACTGGTTTCACTCTTCTTTCATCCTCAGCCTCAATGAAAATCATTCGTTTCCTTAGTTTAGGCTTTGGTGGTAGAGGTGACTCATTTTGGTTACTGGTTTTATATGGCATGAGTAGATTTCTGTGTAAAGTTCTTGTTCGACCTGTATTGTCCTCATTTCTAACTACAAACACAGTTATATCTGGATTAGGTCTTGAGATCACATCGTAAACATCTTGCTTCCATTTGTCCGCAACCTTGTGTCTACCATCATGTGCCACAATTTTCACTAAGACTTTATTCTCTGGTTGAATAAAAGTGCTCCTAACTTTAAGATTATAATTCCTCTTCTGAGCATCTTGGGATTTACCAGTATTTTTCTGTGCAAGTTCAAAAGAATTCTTAAGTTTCTGCTTCAATTCTTCAATTTACTTGTGTAATGGTTACTTATTCATCACTGGTTGCTTGGTTCCAAACACTAGATATATGGGTAATCTGGGCTCTGTTATCTTCCTCCACGCTTGAGAGATGAGCAAATGCAGTGGTTACCTGATCATGTTCTAAATGAGACTAAAGATCATTACAAATCCTACAATGAAGTCAAAGGAACAGAAACAAATGAATCAGACAGACCTTCTTTAAAAGCAGAACCGATCAAAGAAAAGAAACTGAACCTTAGAGCTACTGTGAATGTGACCCAGTCAAATCATGCGAATGATATTTTTGAAGAAGAGGAATTTGAAGTACCAACTCCGGATGCACACCTTTGCATTACACAAAATGCAAGAGCTATAGTTGAATGTGTTGAGTGTAGAAAGCCACGTGTAGTGTACAGTCATCACAAACTCACAGAGAGGCAAATAATGTCTTTCGCTATTTCAATCAGTGAATATAAAAACACATGTGGAAGTCCTTTATTGCCACCCACCAACGCAATGTCTAAAAAAGTTATGTGCAGACTTAATATTAACTGTGGCTCACATGTTGAATTAGCCTATTATGGAAGCGGCTTAGGCCACGTAGATATCTGCTTTGTTTGTGCTGAACCAGAAGCCGATACAAATGCAGAATTAAAAAGTACAAAATTGTATTACCGCTATGCAAAACATGTGAAGGAAAAGGAAGGGTGCCATTTATCCAGCGCCCCTATGGAAAGAAAAACTAATCATTGTTCATTAATTTTATTCAAGTTCTCATTTAAATAAGGACAACTATTCTATGAAAATAACAACTGTTTATTAAATTTAACAATTACCGTATTCATTGCTAAAATATTAAACTCATGTTTATTCAATTTGTTGAGTTTTGTTGTTGTCAGAATACTCTATTATTAAAAAAAACTTGTAGCCAGATACTCTCTCTCTTTTTTCTCTCTCTCCATATTCAAATATGAATTTAAAAAAAATTAAAAAAAAAAAAAAAACAATCGACCTACCTACCCTTTTTTAAAATTTCATGAAATAGGAGACACACATATTTCTTTTTGCCTAAGGAAGATTTTGGCTCATGTGGGAAGGAATGCGACTGCATTTTATTACGATTGGGGTGACTGGGGTGTGGATTATCTACACATCCTTTTTGGCAAAGGGGTGCGCCGCATTAAATTTAGTTTTAAAGAATTATCTGTAACGGACATTAGCAATGTCCATTCCGTTAGAGGTTAGTGTGCCCGTCCGACCAAACCTTTTTTTTCAATGAATAATCAATAAGAGAAGCAAGTGCTACTTTTATTAAACATGGATATTTAAGTTTGTTTTACCAGTGCTTAATTGTTCTTTTTAGTGCTATAGTGATCATCGTTTTGTTTAAAATAAACTTGTGCTTCAGTAATAGTTCATGAACTAGCTGTGAATTTCAAGTTAGCTTTCTTGATCAGTGTTGTTATACAATAGTTACTTAAAAGGGTGTAATTTGCACAGTTTGAGGTATGATATAAACTCAGTTATCTAAGAATATACTTTTGTTTAAAAAAAGAACAATTTGTAAAGTACACATTTTCAAACTAGAAAGTCATAATTGGACTAAAACCACAACAAGGGAATTTTCAAATATAACAAATGTGTATTTCCTCAATTAAAGCAACTGAACTAATATTTGAATCATGAATGTTTGTGTCACATAAATAAAAAGAAATTCTACAAATGTAAAAATAATATCCATATTGTAGAACTTCACTATACTATTTGTCTTTTAGTACATTTAAAAATTACTGTATCACACATTTTAGAAAAATGCCAATAACTCCTCCCATTGCAGTTCATGAAAACCATGGTGAAAAAACCCATTGAATACATTTCTTACCTGAGTTTTGACAGATGCTTTTAGTGTAAAAGGTCACTTTATCATTTGTGTTTTTCAAGTTGAAACAGCTTTTAAGTATGATTTTGCAAAACATATCATTTCTTTGTATTGCTGTAACTAATTTCCTTTAAATTTTAAGTATAAAACAGGTTAATCCACAAACCACTGCTCATTTTACTCATCAATTTTTCCTAAACACTTGCTTGGCCTGATCGTAACAACTGGAAAAAACTTATTCAACCACACTTGCCTTTGGTGTTCATCAACTCAAAGAATTAAACTTTGCAAAAGAAATACATTCGGTTGGTATAAAATACTTATATAATATTTAAAAAAAAAAACAACCCAAATTTTCACTTTATTCCGCGAGAAGTCTAAGAGTTTATAGGGAAACAGACAGATCGACAAATTATTCCAATGTAACCCTTAACTTTCAATTGTTTATTTAAATTTTTTATATATATATATATTTAGAGATATAAATAACTTGAAAATATTACACAATGTGCATTGGTCACTATGGTCTGGATCACACATCTCCTGAAGTCTGGTGCTGGCTTGGTAACAGCAGTTTCCCCAGGTGCTGCACAACTCTCCAACGTCACCAGGGTTTCAGCACTTCCTGGATGTAGTCCAGTAAAAAAAAATGAATGAAACATATACATTTTTACATAATACAACAGTGACTAATATAATAAGAAACATATGAATATTGTCTGATGGTGTGTAGCTGTCAAAACACCAAGTACGGTTAACATCTGTTGTTTTTATAAGGGTGCTTTTGTTTTTTTCAATGAGTATAAATTTGAACAAAATTTGCCAATGATATTTATAGTATGTTCAACTTGTCAAGAGGCAAGACAGGTCAAATTACCTTCTTTGCACAGACTAATGGCAGTGCTATTCCCTCCAATATACGTATATCCGTATCAACAAGCCGTGGCGGCCTCTTGGATATCTTGGATGGTTATTTTATTATAGATGCAGTCCACAATGAATTCTGGAAAAAGTCCTCTGTTTGTGTTTTGAGAAAGTTTCCACACTTTTGCACACTCTTATGACCATTTCCAGATAACTCTAATCGCTTTCACTGGCACTAGAATTTCCCAGGATGGTCTGGACATGTTCTTCCTATTACTCTGAGTGCTATGCATAGGCGTCAGAACCTGGGGGGGGGGGGGGGCTAGGAGGGGCTTAGCCCCCCTTTTTATGCAAAGTTAGACCTTACCATTTGGCACATTGCAGAATAGAGGGTTCAGCCCCTCCCCCACAGATTAGGATTTTCATGATTTGGGGAAAAAGAAATGTTATGGCTGGAAAGATTTTTTTTATTTAGGAAGTATAGGTTTCTCCCCCCCCCCCCCCCCCCCCCCCCCCCGGATTAGGATTTTCATGACTTTGGTAATTATGTTTTTTTCCCAATATTTCTGAGGACCAGTATACCCCCCCCCTTTCAATTTGCTTCCGACGCCAGTGCTATGCCTATGATTTCTTTCCAGGCGTCACATTTTCAGATACAGTGTACGTCATCTGAGTTGCTGACTTGAATGGTGTTCTTGTACAGTTATTTAGAGAATTTACTAACTTTTCATAATCAAATTATTAATAAGTTAAAAGATGGTAATATAAACAATAAAATTCTTTTTTTGATGATTCATGCGGGTTATGAAGGTAGCAATCATTGCAGGAAAAAATTAGATAACCCGCGTTGCCATCTTCATATCCCGTATGAATCACCAAACAAAGCATTTTATTGTTAAAATATTAAACCATCACATCGGGTTATCACTAGTAAGCATTGGCTTACAGATTTATTGTTCTTGTAAAGCTGATATTGTTTTCCATGTGGAGTCTTGTTTCAAAACATTGAATAAGAAATTGGAAAAGAATTAAAGTTATTTATCACTATATTTTAGATTTTAGCTATGCTCTAATACATATACTTACAATTGAATCTGTTTTCAGCTCGTATCCATACTGGTTGTATGTTGTGGACAGCAGTTTATAGCTGGATCCCGGTACCAGTCTGTTCTTCAAATCCAGTTTAAAGTTGCTTATGATGTGGGGTTCTGTATCTTCATCGACCAGGCCTGAGAACAGAAACGTTGTCGTCTTTCCTGTTGCGGAGTACCTTGAAGTTGTTGCCCTCGTCTCCGGTCCTTCTAGGATGAAGCACTTCACATTCTGGTATAAGAAATATTTGAAGAAATTGTGAAATTGTTTTCTTAGTATCAATTATTTAAAAAAAAATAAACAAATTAAATCTCAGTCTTATTATTTTATTTTCCAAATTTTTTTAATAAAAATTTAATGTATGATCATGATGTAAATGAAGCCCTCTACCAAAATTTTGAAATTTTGGGACACTGGATAAATTATTTGACATTCCTCCAACTGTAGCTCCCCCCTTGCCAACATCAAACATTGATATTGTTGTTAACGATTAGAGGAGTCTTATATTAGGGTTTGGACCAAAAAAAGAAGCTTAAATAAATTGCAAACTTCGAGCTCCCTGACAGGTGTATTTAAGGGCTATTGTACTCGGGTGTTTGTCAAGGCTTGTTGGCCTCTTATTTTGCTTTCTTTAATAATTGTAAAGTAACTGGCTTAATGTTTCACTAGTTAAGCCATTTGCCATTTAGGGGAGAAATATTATGGCGTCTAAAGAAGCTATTACATAAAAAAGGAGCTCAAATGCCAGAAGGATATGCAAATTGAGACCTTTTTTTACCATAAATGAAAGTATAGGTTCTTTAAGTATCAAATAACATTTTAAACAAAATGTCATTTTTAATGAAAGATTGCAAAGGCAAATTGGAATAACTCTAGTTTTAAATTTCTGATAATCAAAAAATCATTAAAACTAAAAGCCATGAAGAGAAATCGAAGATTTAAGCTTTTATTAGTTTTTAAATTTCATATATCTTTATAGAGTTGTGGATCTAAAGGAGATAAATATAGTCTTAACATATTACGACTATAGAGCCCTCTTAATGTTAACCAAACAAAACAGTCAAACAATTCATTGAAATGACACAGCGGATAAGTATATTTCAAAGCCCATTTGAAAGAATGGGTCATTCCAATATTTAATATGGAAATAAATTTACAATGCAATGCCTGAAAAAGAAATCATTTTAATGTTTTTTAGCTATGCGGATGATGAGGTTTTCAGTTTTTTAAGGATTCTCTCTCCACTTTATTATGAACGACGAAACACGCACGCGTGTACAATATAAACAGTTTGTATTCACCAGAGATTATATTGTGTATGGAAAAACCCACCAATATTATAAATATTAAATAATTAATGTATGTTTGATATGTTTCAAAATGCCTTAAAACGTGGAAAAGGTGGGTGTATGGCAAAACCATGAAACAGACTTCTGTGTAATGTGGAATCATTTTTATTCGTGGGAGTCAATGTTCGTGGATAGCCAAAATGAAATTTACTGGGTAGTGTAATCGGGGTTATTATGAAAAGTATAAATCAAATGGTTGTGTTTATTTTTGTGGTGATGTTAAATCGTGGGCAAGGGTTACCCATGAAATCCACAAACATTGATCTCCCCAGAACAACAATGATTCTACAGGATAGCTGGCATACACCTTTGTTATCATGTAAAAACTTTTTTTAAGAAGATAGGGGTTAATCATCTCTGTTAATGTTGTCATCAAAGAGTTTTTGGTCCAAATCTATTACTTTTGGAGGCAGAGAGAAGTGAAAACCCTTGGCTCGCAAGGATGAGGGTCCACTGTCCAATTATCAAAGACTGTCGACCGGTGACGTCACATTCCGCGAAAACGTGTTATTGATTAGAAGGGGTATAACAAAACAGTTGTTGACTGTGTTTCGGGCAACAGTTGATCTGTCAGACCGGCTCGCAAACTGTTGCCCGCGGCCTTAACAGCAGTAGTGTAAGTACTGAGGTCATATGTCATCAAATGCACATTTAAAAAAATTCACCAACCAAGCAGAATAAAAAAATAATTATTTATCTATTGGTACAAGAAAGTGCATAATGTGATTTCCTTTGTATATCTTCAGGTGCATTACCGTAAATCCAGATTTTTTTGTGTGTCACAAAAGTCACAAAATTTGCTAGAATTGGAAAAATGTGTAACTATTTAAAATTTGCATCAATCATTGTTTGCTATTTAAAATCTTCCTGCAGCAATCAATACGGGTAATATTTCTGTGTGTTGCATATTTTGCGATCTAAAAATGAAAACTGGATATACAGTATTTGCCATTTATGTGATGCTAATGATGGGCATATATGACATATCGAGGATGCAATCTCTTGTGTACATATCTATTTCTACAATAAACTGTGTTTATTTTCTTTTTAGGAGTCATGCTATTGTGTATTCAAGGATGCAGTAGAAATAGATGGAGTGTTCACATTTGCAAGGGTTCAGAAATCTCAAGACTTGAGAGAGGAAGAAAGTTCCCTTGACTGTACATTGCATCTTTTGACCACTGCGTACGAATATATACCGGCCAAAGATATTAAAACACCCTGTCCTTTTATTCATGATTGTTTCAAAGGGAAGTGCAGAGTCTCCTTCTCACTTACCTAAACAAAGAGTGGAGCAGCAGAATAGTGTCAAAGAGAAAACTAATCATCATTCACAATGTACACCATAAGATTTATATGTTAAACAAATTTCATTTGTAATCCTTTATTACACTCTGTTTTAAGATATCATTGATTCACATTTTGCTTAATATACTGTACTGTACTGTGTAATATACTGGTACTTAATATTTATAAATACCTCAGGGTTCAAACGATGTTCATTCAAAAGTATAAAAAGTTCCAAGATTTCTCCTTTAAAATGCTTCATCCAGCTCATCAGGTTTGTTTATATGACTAAAATATATGATATCTACAAGAATTTTGTATTGTAATAGAACCGAATGATAACATTAAAATTTGTGTGAGGTATTTTGAGTGACTTCCAAATTGAAAAAAGATGTTAACATATCTAATAATAAATTTCTGTTAGAAATCTTCATATACGGTATATTATGGCATATTAAATGTTACTCGATCTGGACCCTGAGTGATTTTATTAGTATTGTCCAACAAGTAAAATTCGTTTATATTTCACCTATAATCAGAGTTATAGGTATCTTGTGCATATTATATAATGTTAGTATATTTAAGAAATGAACTCGGTGTCTACCCAAGTTATACGAGTATAACCTGGGTTGGGGCAATTTACGAAGCGAAGCGGATTATAAAAAAAAGTGTAAATTGCTCCAACCCAGGTTATACGAGTATAACTTGGGTAGATATTGAGTTCATTACTTATCATTTAATTTTCTGTAATTTGCTGTACAAATTGAGTCCGTATTACTTATGAAAATGATATTAATCTGTTCTAAATTCAAACGTAACGTCAAGCGGATTAGTACGTTTTTGACGTTGGTGCATTGTGACGTGCAATCCAGGTTATACAAATTTAACCAAATTTTTCTATCCAATGAAATGCCGCACTACAACCAGAATTAAATTATAAAGATATATATAACTAGACACGATCTTGTTGCGAGCAACGAGTGGGTCTTCCATCCAATTTTTGAAAAGAATGGGTTAAACTTATCAATTTAAAGATAAAATCGTAGATCTAAGCAAAAAAAAAAAAAAAAATTTAGGCACTCGGGGCTTGAACCCGGGTCGCCTGGAACATGTCCACGACTCTATCGACTGAGCTACTCGGACTCTCGCTTCAGAACGTTGACGCTTAATTTCTTGAGAATGCCTTGATTGATTTTTAAACATATTCAGAACTAGTAAGAGGGTCAATATAAGATTAAAAATTTCAAAGAAAAATATTAAAAAATAAAAAAAGTCGAAAATTTTTTTTTTTCAAATTTCCTTCCGGTGACGACCGGAAGTGACGGCGGACATTCTCTTGACCGAGGTGCACCAGAAAAACGGTAGATCTATCATCTCTGAAAATTTCAGCCCTATATATTTACTCGTTTTTGAGAAACCTGACAGACAAAATTGACTTTTTTAAATCGTAAACGCACAATAACTTCAGACCGGAAGTGTATTTTCAAAAATTTAAAACAAATGCATCAGCTTTAGATAAAAACACGTTAATATTGAAAAAATGAGCGAAATCGACTCAGCAATTTTCGAGAAATCGTCTGCACAAAATCGGTAAGAAAAAAAATATAACTAGAGCAAAGCTAGTTGCAAAGCAACGAGTGCGTCTTTCGTTCATGTCGAGAGTAAAGCTAGATGTTCCTGTAAAATGCAGAGTTCTTAAACCAAATGTTAGAGTAACTAATTCAAAAATTTAAAAAAAATCGAATAAATTTTGGTACGACTTAACAAAATGCGAATGATTTTAAGTACGAACAAACAAAAACCTTAACAATTTTAAGAACGATTTAACAAAAAAAATTCCGAATGTGTCAAAGTACGACTTAACAAAAATCGAATTATTTTTGGTACGACTTAATTTCAGTCTGAGCTCTTCGCTATTTTTTAACCCAGAACGCGGAATAAAAATTTCCGGAAAAATAAATTTTTATACCCCGATAAACTCTTCATATGTATATGTCGTAAATGAAGAGATTTTATCAATATTAAAAATAAGATTCAAATATAAATTCGATTGTTCTAAGACATCGATATTCGATTATATATATTATTTTTAGCCATGGAGTTTGAATTTGACTTGAATGATTTCCAAAGTGAATTGAAGACTTTTGAGGAGAAGCAACGTCCATTATTCCCTCGTTTTTGGGATTACATGTCCAGTGGAGAAGTGTCCAAACAGTACTCACTTCAGGAGATACGGCCAACTCCTTGACCACTGGATAAATATCCACAAGGAGAAGAGAAAGTTAGCCAAATGCAAATCGTGCAAGAAATGTTTTAGAACAAAAGCATCAGCCAGAAAACACACAAGCGCCACTCATCGAGAGAATAATGTGGACGGTCTATTGGTAGACATCATGGTACAGAACCGTTCCTATATTTCATCTGGAAACACACCCCTTCCGAGGAAAATGACACAGACAGAGGAAAGGTCAAGAAAGAGAGAAGAGGAAAAAAAAAGAGGAAACGATTGCTAGAGGAGTGTGAGAGAAATCCCGTTTGATGAAGAAAGGGCTACCAGAACAAACGCAACTGTGAATCGTGATGAAGTGATGGTGTTCGATGTAAATGGCAATGCACAACGTTTGAGGCTGTCCTTGAAAAAGAAATAAGAACATTTAATGCTATTACGATGAATAGCTTATTGATTGACTTTTTATTACGAGTTTAACATTATGTTTTGTTTTGACAAAATAAATATATTTTTGTTGTCTTATGGGGGGAGGAATGTGATAAAACTCCTATACCATATGTTTATTTTATTAAAAATCATAAATTGCATAAACAATTAACTAAGCTAGGGATAATTCAATATAAGATACTTAAATAGTAACTTCATTTCTTGTATTAAGCTATTTTACACTTACATTACGGTTCAAGTGCTATTTTGTTTATACATGTCAGCCATATTGGTCCCTATTTCAAAACGTATTTCACTAGGGTTTACCTGTTAGGTTTATCACCTGTAATTTTATCCAATCAGGGGTATGGTAACTTTTCATGGTTGGCTGATCGTTTCTTTTGTGTACTCACACTATATAAAGGCGTGTTTCGAGTAGTTCGGCGGACTGCTCGCCTTGCGTCCACTGCTTATAGCAGCCTAATTCTCGGGTAAGCTCATCTTCCCGTTCGAAGCACTTTATACCGACTTCGGTATACATTTTTATAAGGCACTTTTCAATAAAAGCTAACTCTTTTCTCTCAGAAGTTTATCTTCTTCAGACTAGGCGCCATAGTTTATTTTAATATTTTGAATTTCGAGCCCGATTTAAATTATAATAAAAACGTGTAGGAAAATTTTTCATGTTTCATATTTAAACTCTAAAGTGAAATTTGTAATATTTTCATGGTTAATTTTTGTCATTTTCATACATATTTTTCATTGATTTGTTCAACTGGAGGTACCAGTTTCTCATCTACATTCATCTTTTGCTATTAAATTTGTTATCAATTTAAAACTTTGATCTTTGTTGACTTCATTTATTTTTGCTGACTACAAAATAGCAATTAGGGATAATTGGTAGTCACCCCCGTACCCGACTGTCCCAGGAGCAGGGTTTATCCCCTCATTGGGGTAGCAGTCTTATTACACAATAACTCATGACGCGAGGGGATGCTCCGCTTAGCGGTGCCCTTGTTTTTTTTTAATTTCTACCATTTAAGAAACGAGTAAATGTTTTGCACTCTATAAGACTCTATATGAAGTAAGCATTGCTTAAACCCCTTTGTCATGGTAGCCTGGCTAGAAGAGCCGAACTTAATTCTTAGCGCGGATTCAAGTACAAGATTCTGACGTCATAACTGAAAATGACGTCATATCTAGCTGCCGAAACTAGGCAACAGCGGCCATTTAGGTACCGAGTAGATAAATTGCAGCGCACTTCCATCCAGCTCTCATTCGTTTGTTAGATTCTGTTGGAATTATTAAAGATGAGTTCTGTTTCGGTCAGTGTGGGCCATGTGACCAGATGCCATACGGACATTCCCTTAATTCGTAGAGTGATTGAGGTTAAGACCTACAGATGGAATGTTTTGGACGTGATTGAGCCGATTTGCATTTTGAGAGCAGCGCCAATCAAGAAGAGCATGTGTTGGGTCTAACTCTGCGGTTCTCCGCTCCCTCCACCACCGTTGCCAGTCTCTCCACCACCCTCGCCCCAAGGACCACTACAAAGCCTAGAGAAAATGATCAATAGTGATTTTCATATTTGCAAATTGTTCATAATATTTCATCTTTTTAGACCTCCCCCAGCTAATTCCATGCAAAGGGTTGACCTTCCGTACCGTGTGCATGTTGCACAATCACATGTCAAAAACTTACCGGTGTATAGTTTACAATGCCCCATCCACCCACCTTTCGTGTTATATGACCTCCCGTCTGTAACATGCAATTTCACTGTGTAAAGTCGACACAACAATCATAGTTGCAGGTTTCGCATTTTACTTCTGATTCTCATGCACCTAACAAATAGGGCCTACATATTACATATCAATTTCAACAAGAGACACTCCTCTAACTATTGATAATCATTAAAAATCATTTCATAAATTTTAAAAACGCTCATAAGCCTTCAAGTACAGCAACTCTCAATTTTACAAAAATATTGACGATTACCTTATCTGAAACTGTCCCTTGCTAGCTATGTATCAAAATTCATGTGATAGGTGTGAACATTATGGTGTCGATACTTTTAGCTTTCAGATGTTGAAAATATTTTAATGAAATCCCTTGAAATACTGAGAGATACAGCATAAGCTCCCTTTGACTTCGTTTCGGTGAACTGGTATGGTAATACCAGTTAAAGGTAATCGAAAATTAAGACACATAAGTTTAACTAGTGTTTTCATATATGATATGTGTTATGTTATTAGTGAACACAGGATGTGTTGGAGAATTTTTTAAAGATGTAGATGTAGAAGAAATATAAGTAGAAGATGCAGCTTGTTTTTGAATGGATGGTATTTGTTTGTATATCTTCCTCTTGATTCAAATAACCAATGCATGGTTCATTTTGATGTTGATCTCTATCTCGATCATTCAATCATTATCTCCGATTTCTTCATATACCTCGTCCCATCTACATTGTTGGTCGTCTGATGACAGATGCACATGAACGGTAATTTGAAGATTGTTTTGTTCGATGTTTTTTTTTCTTAGTGTTTAGTTCGTTTTCGCTGATAAATCTTGAAGCTGTTTTAGGCATGATTGTACATAGGTGTCTTTTAAAATTATATTTTACTGTTCTGAATTTAAAATAATCACAAACTTTCATGTTGTTTACCCCGCGAGCTGTCAACAAATTATAAATAAGATCTATTCCGATCAATATCGTGTTCAATTAAATGTTCGGCGGCATTTTGATAACACTGAGATATAAACACATTAATTGTCGGAATCATACTTTTAAGATTTTTATTTTACTTCAATTTTACTACAAATATGAATATCTATATGTCTCATAACAGAAAGATGTAGTCCGTATTATGATCGGATTAGGATTATTTTTGCCAGTTCTTTATGGGTAAATGATAAATAATAATAAATAACAGACGACAACGAGCTCTGTACACAGGAGACTGCTGGCAGAAATGTCAAGATTCCAGCCTTTTTTTGTAAGTTTGCGTTTAAAAATACACAAAATTGCAATTAATTTGTAACATTAGATTGTAATTACATAAATGTCTTGTAATGTACATGTAATATTAGAGGATTTCCAAGAAACTGAGGCACCTGAATCCTAGGAGCTGTTTGACTAAGAAAAAGATCAAGATCGGACTTTTCCCGTTTCTAAGAAATTGCTTAAAGACATTTTTAAGCAATCAATAAATAAAATATAAAATGAACTGTTCCTGTCTTCTTCTTTTTTTGCATTATACTATTTTTTAAATTATTTTTATTTTTAAGGTTTTAAAATTATAAGGTACAAAGTCATATATAAATCATATGTGTGAGGGAACTGAGTATATTATATCTTTATAATAAAAATTTAAACTAGACACGATCTCGTTGCGAGCAACGAGGAGGTCTTCCGTCCGATTTGTAAAAGGTAAATCACGTCATCGACTTTAATTTTCGACAACAAAACATGATATGGAAATAGGAGTGAAGTACTAATGCTTACCTGTAATGCTTTTTATAAATTCTCTTACGTTGCTTTTTTAAATACTTGCATTTCTTTCAATTGAAATAGACAAGATTAAACTTTTTTACCTCTGGCCCCTAATATCCCTAGTTAGGTAACGCATGAGAAAATCATTATATTGTAAGGATATATAAACGTATTATACCTAAAGTCTGTCCCAAGATATTTTTGCCACACATTCTCTTAAATTATTTGATATTTGTAAATATCTCTTGATTCAGACGATGTTCATTCGATAGTATGAAAAAGCCCAAGATTTCCCTTTTGAAACGCCCCCTCTAGCTTGTCAGGTTTTAATACACGGCTAAAAAAAGAACGTCTACGGGGATTTTGCATTGCATCAGCCATTATAAAGCCCGGATGATAACTTTAAAAAAGTGTGCTAGATATTCCGAAAGACTTCCGAATTGAGAAAAGATGTAAACATTCTCCATTATAAATATCCGTAGGAAATCTGTTTTCGATCCTGTGAATGTTTACGAAGGAAAAATGGTAATTTGTAACCTAAAAACGTTATTACCTAATTACGTAACACATGTTAAAATCAATAGATTTCTTGAATACATAACAGTTGAGATCGACACAAAATTTTAAATTTTGTTTAATTCATGTGATTTTGAATGACAACAGTTGTGAATGGAATTGGAGATCATTGTGGAGAATAAGCAGGTATTGAAAATAATTAATGCACATGATCATGCACATGACAAATAAAGTGTCTTACACATGTAAATCTTAATGTTAAAGCTGCTTGGTCCGATTTTCAATAAAATAATTGTACGCTTTTAAACGATGGTTATGCTAAGTATGTGTGCAATAATATACGTTGCAGTACATGTAATTTTCCCTGTCAATTAAGCCATATTTCAATGAAAAAATTATGTACATGTTGAAACTCGTTGAATCCAGATGTTGTTTATTACGGCATGCTGCCCAATCCGGCGACTTTATTCAGCCCCTTGACATTTTCCCATCATTTTTGTTAAAAAAAAAATTTGTGCAATCCGGATCCTATCTATTCTGTTAACCGGCGCAATGAAAAAGCCTACTGCATATTATTAGTGAGAGTTATCTCCCGTAGTCCGTCCACTTATCGATCGATCGGCCTTCTGCGAGATATTAATGCTCAATTATTGACCAATTTTGCTGTCGTTGCTATTGATTTAAACAACTGTTAATATAGATCCAAAGAAGCAACTTTTTTCAGTTAATACCGTAAAGTCTTGTTATGAATTGCAATTGGATAATTAGATTATAGTTCACCCAATTTTTTTCAGGCCGTGATTCAGGATACTGCGGGAGTAAGACTGCCGATATCATTTGTTATCCCCGTTGCATGGCTACACGTACAGAGTTGCATATTATTCTGTCAAAATGCTCAATTGTTTTTAAATATAAAATTCTCATTTATATTAATATTTATCTATTGTTTCCCTGCATCAAAACAATTCTCGCCATCAGGTATTTCAGCCACCTGTTGACTTGTTAATGGTTTGTTTATCAATTTACGGTTAAGCATGCACTTTTCAGGTAAATTGGATGTTTGAAAGATTATCAATAACGACGATTTAATTCAAGGATTTCCATCGTATGTATTCCGTTATGGATTTATTGTTTGAAAAAAAATATTTAAAATGAAAATTTGTACCGTAAATAAGATCGATGAAATCTAATATAATTCAGAACAATTGAACATTTTGCAAGAATACACGATCAGGACCTACTGCATTAAATACTAAAATTAATTTGCAACAATATCCTCTAAACCGGATGTTGCCTAATCCGGCAATTTTTTTTTCAGAACCACCCTCCGCCGGATTAGACAAGTTTTGTTGTGTATTCGCAAAATAATCGACATAAAAGGGTTTTGCGTTATTTCGCCGCGTGTTTAAACTGGCCCCTTACGTCGCAGCTAGTATGATTGTATTACGACTTTGACATCTGTTTTTTTATATAATCTATTATAACATATAAAATATACAGCATGACTATTTAAACAAAAATAAAGCAGTGTACATTTGTTCATTAATAGTTTTGATGTTTACGTTGTTTATAATCATTGCAAAACATGCAGGATGAATAAACTCAATCATTCGGAGGATGAAACCCAACGGTTTCCTTTTTTAAAACATTCCAATGATGTATTTTGGGGGGTTTTTGTATGCCCCAAATTTATTTTTATTTACTTTGAATATTTCTAACGTTGAAAGGAGAGCATTTCCGTTTAAATACGTCTATAAATTTGTAAGATTATTCATTAGGTTTGCAAGGAAAATTATTTCATACTGTAATGGCCGACAAATCGGAACATGCAGCTTGAAGAAATTTCTCAACTTATTATACCTCGAAACGTTATTTCAAATCAGGCACCAAACAATGAAGGGAAATGGAAATATTCGGCGGATCCAAATGTTAAAATATTCTTATGATAAAAATTGGTATTTATGGCAAACAGATTAATCATTTTTTATCTCTTAAAGATATAATCGCACCTGTGTTTTGTATCCATCTCTTTTAAGCTCTTTGTAGCCAAATCTGTCAAAATTCGTGGTCGTTTCACCCTCTTGTTGCAACCCCAAACCCCGCTGAAATGTTCACAATCGATGCGCTGATGAACGAAAGACTCGACTAGAAAAACTTGCTGCATGTGTCGTCTAACATTATTAATTTTAATGATGAATTCAGAAATTTCAAAAAGTGTCATTTTTTGTTAAGTTACAGGAACATTGTCATTCATGCACATAAAATTTGTACAAATTAAGTTATAAGTTATTCAACCAGTGTTTGAAATTTGAGACCGTTCTTGAAATATTTTGGAAAGAAATTTTAGGGGTCATCCTTTTATCTTCTTATCGGGCCCGTGTAACAAATTTGATCCATTTCCGAATAAATGTGTGCACAAAATCGTTAATAAAAGAATGCAGGTAACGGGAGCTTTTAACACGGGAGCAGGGAGTGCTTTAAAACTCATATTTACATGTATTAATTTACCTTGTAAAATTATCAGTCATAGGCATTAGATAACTGATATTGCCTGATTGGCGAATTTGATTTGCCTATTGACTCCATGATATCTACAATTTCGCTTAGTTAAACGTACACATTTTAAAAAAATTGTATATATTATAAGCATGTACTCCAATCAGGTGTTGTACTTTACAGAACGTTTTTTACGCGATCGCCGAGCGCTTCTTTTTGGGGAAGAACAGTCCTAATCAGACAGCAAATACATAATACAGCATACAGACGTTTTTATTAATATAATTATATATAATTTATGAATAAACTATTTAAGTGTGCTTGAATATGCAAATTTTAAAGCCAATTCGATTTGTATTAGACAATTAATCTACTAAGTCTAGTGTTCGCCACTCGATCTTCAACTGTCCGAATACAGTCAAAACTTTTACAATGAATGTACATGTACATTACATTTTTAAAACTCACATATTCTTTCAGACTCAAAAATTTAATTTATAAATGAATAAAATCAGCAATGAGTTTGCTTTTTAATGAATCTTACTACCACTGCGAAGAGGTTTTACCAATATTGTGACCCTTATTATTTTACGGCCTGAATGTAAATAAAACCTCAACTTGTTTTAAAATGGTTTGTTTTATCGTGCCCGTACCTACCGCAAGCATGTAACATTGGACTTCTTAAGCTGCCTTATCTCGAACGCTTTTTAAATATATTTCAACTTTTACTTACTACATCCTGCGTAACACACTCTCTCTCTCTCTCTCTCTCTCTCTCTCTCTCTCTCTCTCTCTCTCTCTATCTCTCATAACTCATAAAAATTCTAATATTTTGTTAGCCAAATGAAGTATCACATTATCATAGATATGTGAATATCGCCTATATTTTGTTGAAATTGGTAGTGTAATGCATTTAATTCTCAGCAGCAAAATGTCACAAAATGTCACAAACGTGAATTTATTAACATTTCAAATCGTACGACTGTAAAACGTACAATTGTATTATATTCATTGATGGCAGCTTTTTTTCCCCCTTTATTATACGAACTATGATTTAAATCAATGGTTTGATGCATCGTTAACCAATATAATTGGAAATGAAAATAACAACGAATCAATGGGCATTGGAATGTGTGATAACGTATAAACACGAGAAGCATGTGTCCTACAGTGAATCGGCTGTCCACTAGCGCGGCATCTCCTCGGCCCGTGTTATGAAAATGTACACTCAACGTGGTGGGTTTGAACTGTTAACGTTTGCAGTTTGATAACTGAATTTTATTTTCCAACAATAAAACTGTTTCATGACATAGACAAGAACACAAAGAACGCCTTTTTTTCAATGACAGCCATACTATCTATTTTTTTTTTAATTACGAGAGCAAAACAGCAATACTTCGTAGGTAATAATATAGTCTTTTTTTTATTTACTCTTTAATATCGTTAAAATCTGAATTCATTGTGTTTGCAGCTACATAAATAAACCCGTGTGTGCATTACAACAATGCGTATATCTTGTCTATTGGATAACGGCAGACCGCTCGCTAGTCCAGCCGCGACCTATTTTCTCGGCCACGGGCAAGGATCGGATACGTATAATTGTTTACATACATGAAGCTCGGAATACAGCTAGCAAGATTTTAAATGCGACTCAAATACATTGCATAGAAGCAATTCTTATACACATAATATATTTCCCTAGAAAAGAATTAAACTGTTTAAACACTTTCCGAATGCAAGCTAGTACACTGTCTATGGTATTAGGTAAAGGTATAATCTTTTTTATTTACTATTAAAATCGGAAGTTTTGTGTTTGTAGCTACATAAAAAAAACCCATGTGTGCATTACAGCAAGACGCAAATCTTGTGTATTAGATAACGGCAGACCGCTCGCTAGTCCATTCGTGACCTATTTCCTCGGCTGCGGCAAGGGTTCGGATACGTAATTGTTAACATACACAGTTCGGTATACAGCTAGATTTTAAATGCGACTCAAATGCATTGCATAGAAACAGTTCTTTTATCCATAATGTGTTTCACTAGAAAATAACTAAAATGTTGAAACACTTTCCGTGTGTAAACCGGTACCCTTTATGTCAGTTATACGCACAAATGCCCCGTTTATTTGCCAAATAAAACACAAATACATGGTAACAAGTCTGGCTTTTTACACTCATATTACGCAATACCCGAACAAAATATTATTGTAACGACATTAATAAGATCATAATGAACAACTTTTGCCGCGACAGCCATATCGAAATCTTAACCGCTTTTGAGTTATAAAGTGTAAACTTTGAAGGGTTCTAGGTCCTTAATTTGAGGGGCCAGCCCCTTTTTCTAGGTGTCAAACTAAAGGTCTTGTAAATATAAATATTTGTTCTTCTACATGTCTTAACAAAATATTTGTGAGAAAAAAGATAATCTAAGAAAACCAAGCAAAACCACAACGCTTTTTTCATCTCATTTTTCGAGCCCTACCGAGCTTTAGCGCCTTTTGTGCCTGAAATTTTATTAATGCCTTATTACATATCTACAATCTTTTGTCTATCATTCCTGAAATTTTGAACTTAATATCTTTTATAGTTTTTGATAACTCTCTTGGACAAGCCGACACTCTGAAAATCAAGAAAACGTCGATATTTCAAAAACGGAAATGACGTCATCAACCAAAAAAATTTCCGATCAAGTTAAAACTAATGTCAATAAGATCTGCAAATTTTATTAAAATCGATCAAACAGTTTTCGAGTAATCGCTGACACAAAATCGGTAAGAAAAAAAAAGGAGAAGAATGAGAAAAAAAAAACCGAAGAAAAACAATAAGGTCTTCCGTTGGAAACGGAAGACCTTAATTAATATATATGCAGTTTTAGTTAATTTAAAGATAATAGGAATTTAAAGATAATAGGGATTATGGATTGAGAAAAAAATCTTATATTATTGAAAAGGGGGAGGGAGGAATGACCGTTACTGGAAGCTGTTGTCTTAAAAAAGTTGTTTATTTTTGCCATGTGTAGAACAAGAATTCAAAGACCTAAAACGAATATAGAGGACCGACACCAGGGAAAACAACATCTACGAAATATGACAAAGTACAAAATAAATAGTGTTACTTCAATTACATCTGTCATTCAAATGAAGCACGTAATCATTTCGATGCATTCTTAGAGACAAGTAAAAGATCTTGTGGTGCAAATCCATGTAAATTTTGCAGTACCTGCAGTGTTGCATCTCAGAGATATACAAAGGTTGTCCAAAAAGTTCGTAGACTACGCGTTTTTGTCACTTTAGATGGTTTTATGTATACATATTGTACATTTAAATATTTATCAAAAAATATAAAAATTAAAACTAAAGTAGTTGTGAATGGGTTTTTTTCATATAGAACGCTCTGCGCCCAGCGTAAAAATTTTCCTATATTTGAAATTGAGTTTTTAGATATGAAGATATACATTGTTTTTTAAAAGGGATTCTGAGGTCATCAGAGACTGCCCTATATCGTGAAGCCAAAAACCCTGCCACAATCATATCCACAAACCTGAAGAAAAATAACCTGGCTACATTGGCCTAAGTGTTTTATCTGGAAGGGAATTCCCAGGATGCCAATTTTATTTTAATGTAAATTGATGCGTTTTCCCAACGGGGTTCAAATTTTGACATACAAATTATGTAAAAAAAAATGTTTTTTAAAAATTCCTTAAGAACTACAACGCTCCAATTTGTTATATTACAATGCAATCATTCTCAATTAATGAAGATTCTATATTATTACCATTTTAACCATGAGAACTATACTGTTAAAATGTTTATAACAAGAGGCAAATTGGTCTTAACGGTCACGCGAGTAGCATATCACCCATACACAAACTTGTTGAGGAGTCTCATTTATGCATCTAATTAATTAGGTTTTATACTAGAGTAGAACAATTATTTTGTTATGACGACTAACTCTCTTTAAAAAGAACTATGAAATCTATAATTTTGGCAAAAAAGATCTGTAGCCCTTTTCACAAAAAATCTTACGAATTTGCGTAAGATTTATAGTTAAGAATCTCGTAAGAGAAATATTAAGTCAGTTTCACGAAAGCACTCGTAAGTGAAAAAATTCTCGTACGTCAATTCTTAATGATCGCGCACGTAAGATTACACTTACGACAAAAAGCTTCCCTAACAACGTACTTTCATTTCTGACGCGCATGCTTATGACACATTTCCGTGTTTACATTATTGTCGTCTGTCAAAAATGGAATGCAAAAAGCGAAAACCAAACTGGTCTACTGAAGAAGTAGAAGCTCTTGTCCAGGCCGTGACGGAAAACATAAAAATTATCAGAGGAAAATTCACGCCTTCGTTGACAAATGAGGTGAAGAATCGTTGTTGGGCAGATATAACCGCACAGTAAGTAGGCCTACATATATATTGTATTCTTTCCGTATGGATCCTTAATATATCTGCTATATATATATATATACTTTTTTATTCAATAAACAGAATGTACTGAATAAATCCATAGATATAAAATTTAATTAATATTATGCTTTATTTATGTTACACAATACATTGTTATGTTGAGATATCAGCACGGGAAGGGGGATAACACAGGATAGGGAAAACCCGAGTCTATAAATAAACTGATGCGTCTGACAGTTGACAGATTGTTCAAAATTTTATAATAGCTTAAACTCGTACATTATGTAATAAATTAGCACAATGCATACATTTGCAATAGCATCCAATAGTGTGTGTAGTATGTGTAATTTCATCTTGTCAAAATCATAGATACATCTAATTATATGTAATATTCACAAATGCATTTAAATTAATTATATACATTCATCATGATCATGTCAGTGATTTTTTTTTTGAGAAGAGAACTGCTCTCATGTCAATATAATTTTATAAGAATAAATAGAAGCACGTTGAGTTAAATAATGGATAGGAAAATGGATATACTGTACATACACACACACACACACACACACACACACACACACACACACACACACACATACGTGTATCAACCCTTTTTTGGGGACCTTGTCAAAATATCTCAAATTGGGGACCAAGAGATTTCACAGCATAGTTGACATTGTTCAACTCATTTTATTCTGTTTGTATCCTCATTTGAGTAGATAAAGTGAATCGTTGTGTTTAAACGAAATATCAATGGATTTTGAAAACGGGGACCCGGAAGTGCCAATCTGAGGACTTGAGTGTAAAGTATGGGGACCCTGCTCCTTATAATCAAACAAAACTGAGGACCTTATCTAGATTAGACTAAATTCTTAAAAAAAATAATGGAAACGTTCATTGCATAAAAAAATTACACTACCAACGTTAGCGCTTTGTGTATTTTTTCTGCAATGGCGCCATCTTAATATCCCACGTGGATCCCCATTTTCTGAGGATTCATACAATAATATATGATAAATTGATATTAAATGGCAGGTTACTATCATTTCAACATTCAACCAAATGAGATTTAAAACGTTTGAAAAATGTTATGTGATTAAAATCTTAAATCGCGAGGAATACTTGTACCGATAACATAAAAAACTGGAATCCTAATCATCACATAACTACGTGTATAGTTTGGGAACTTAGGCATGATAAATTTTATTTATTTATTTTTTAAATATATTTAACTGAGGGCCAATAACACACACAGTACACCTTTTGATATTGACATATGAATCCAATTTAAATTAAACTGAGGACAAAACACACACGGTACAACTTTGGGGAATTACACATGAATAAAGTATACACTAAACTGAGGACCTAATACACACGATACAACTTTGGGGAATTACACATAAATAAAGTATACACTAAACTGAGGACCTAATACACACGGTACAACTTTGGGGACTTACACATGAATAAAGTATACACTAAACTGAGGACCTAATACAAACGGTACAACTCTGGGGACTTACACATGAATAAAGTATACACTAAACTGAGGACCTAATACACACGGTACAACTCTGGGGACTTACACATGAATAAAGTAAACACTAAACTGAGGACCTAATACACACGGTACAACTTTGGGGACTTACACATGAATAAAGTATACACTAAACTGAGGACCTAATACACACGGTACAACTCTGGGGACTTACGCATGAATATAGTATACACACTAAACTGAGGACCGAATACACACGGTACAACTTTGGGGACTTACACATGAATATAATATACACTAAACTGAGGACCTAATACACACGGTACAACTTTGGGGACTTGCACATGAATAGAGTAAACACTAAACTGAGGACCCAATACACACGGTACACGTTTGGGGACTTACATATGAATATAGAATACACAAAGTAAACATTGCAGACTTTAATAGATATTAAGCTTTATATTGAAATTATGAAATATAGACGATTAAAGTTACAATTTACTGAACTTTCAAACGTTTCCAGGGCAATTTTGCATTTTTTTTTTCGCCGATCCTACATTCACCACTAGAAGCAGTGTGCATTTAGAGAACATTAACATGGCAAATTATGCTGTAAAACCTTCCGAGATATCTAATTCTGGTCCTAATACTGAATTTAAAAAAATCATACATGTACAATTGTAATTTCTTTTCCACTTGGATCCACGGATTGTCAACATCCCCACTTATTCATTATGCTTACAAATCTGCCTGATAAGAAACTACAGTATTGCGCGAAACTTAAATGGCAATAAAATTATAATTTATAAACTTTTGTTCAGAGTATGTGCTAAAGGCTATTCAAGGTATTAGCTGTTTTTGCAGCACAATAAATTTCTGAACATTACAGCTCATGTGAGCCTCGTATTAACATATTTATATTTTGATGTAATGAATAAATTTCTTACTGCTCTACAACAAATTTACACTAATATAAGTAATCAAAATTTATTGGCAAATATTTTCATACAATTGATAAAATTGCAATTAAAGTTGCAATTATAGTTATCATTTATCATACACTTTCAATCCATTCATGTCAGTTTAAAACTCCACTTAAACATAGCATTTAAAAGAAGTTTAAATTTTGAAAAAACATCTCCATCCAAATTAATTAACAAATTCTATGTAAAATAATATACTATTTGATCATACACAAATCATTGATAAAATTGTAGAACTTAACAGTAAAATAACATTCTCTATTGATTACAATACTCAAAATCAGCCAATTTTTTATTTCCAAATCTCCAAATCATCCCAAACAATCAAATACCTCGTATGTATAATGCATGTGCATACTAGCTGTAAACGATGCATCATTCATATCAATGTCAACTCTCAACATCCACAATGAAGTAATTCATTTCAACAGTATGAAATATGTCAATACATGTATCTACTTCTCCAACATTTCATCAGTGCAATTTGTGAATTTACAAATTCAAATTATTCAGAGTTTACTAATGCTGTCAGTTCACTCCAAAACCGAAATTGTAAAACACTATATATACATGTACATACAACATATTCTCTACATTTTGATTAAAATAACCAATTCTTATATCTATCATTAAAACATTTCAACAAATCTACAATTCTTGTGAATACAGTACACATTCTGTTGTTCATACAACTATCATCAATGCACATCAACAGTACAATTAATTTTTATATAGCAAATCTAGCTCATTAATATAATTTGCAGTATGCAAAGTTACTAAATATTTTCTTAATTTCTAGTACATTATAAATTTGTCAAAATCTATTTCCAAACATCAAATCAAATCAATTACCAGTTATGTATAATTCATACAAATACTAACTGTAACCATAGTCATTCATACAACCAACAATGAAGGTAGATATACCGGTACACAATTTGCTCATTAATACTTCATGTCCAGTCACTGTAATATTTATTTCAATCCCTCTGTATTTCAATGACAATGCTAAAATTAATCAAGGTCTATACCCAAAATATCTGAAAAAAAATAATTTTGTCATTTCAAGTTAATGTCAACTAAAAACACAAAACCATATTAGTTTTACAGTTGTATTAATCAATTCCAGCTAAAGTTATCATGGCCCTTATTCCTTAGTTATTTTACAAAGGTGAATGCTCATCACAGCAACAAACATGACCACAGTATGTATTGGTAAAGCTATACATGGAGTATTTTCTACAAATTTGCTAATTCTCACACTTCTGTACTTTATGAAATATATGAAAGTTGATGTCCACAAGCTATAATGAACTTGTAATTACTTCATATCAAAGTAAATAAAGACAAAATATCAGCATTTTCTTTGTTTTTTTATAAGGTTGTACACTTGATCTTTCACATTTCTCCAAGTTCTTTTGGAAAGGATTTTATCCTTTTTTAAAACATTCTCGATATCGTTCTTGCCAGGAACTTTGGACATTGCAATAAAATGGGAAAAATGCTTGTTGACTGAATTCATTTCAGATGGATTCCATGGTTTTTTCTGTGTTTTGTGACGTTTGCCTGCAGAATTTTCATCGGTAGATCTGCCATCAGAGGGTGCTTTCCTTTTCTCTGAAATTACGAGTTTTAGAATATAAATTGGTTGATAATATGGTTGGAATGTAAAAATGCAAATAACTAAGAAGTAGTACAGTACCGCAACATTTTTTTTTTCACAAGATAAATAATAGAATTTACGTATTATAGGACAGGCTTTATGCATGATAGAACAGGATACATGCATGATACAATAGGATTTATACACCATAGGAAAGAATATTGTTAATTTGATGGAATGTTTGATAAAGATTTGCATTATTTGTTCGAATATTATTGTTAACGGAGCGGTGAACGATTTATAACTTTAAAATAAAATAGCTTGCTTACGAAAAGGCAGGGTACAGCTTACACGATAGGATAAATGGAGAAACTGATAAAATCTAACGATAAACCTGATAGGATTACTGTACTTTAGGATAAGACTAATGCAAGATAGAACAGTTTACATGCGCGATACAATAGTATTCATACATTGATAAAGGATTGTAAAAAAAAAAAAACAAATAACTTTGCAGGTACCATATTCTCATATCTCATTCTGGCTAAATCATTTTGAGAGAAGTAAAAAGGAATTTGTCATCTGCATCTATCATACATGTATATGTAATATGAAAGATACTAAGTATATTAAAAACTTTATATATAAACTACATGGTCTTGACATGTACTTGATTTTTTACTGAAAATTCTTCACATTATGAGCAAACAGAAAATATGGTAATGCCCGTGATGAAGTTTATCAACTATATTCATGAGTCGTATTTAAGCTTTGTTTTTGTCTTGTTTTAAGAAAAAAATTAACTAAAAAAATTGTTTGTTGTTTGTAAATCAGAATTTGAAATCTTTCCACTCAATTAGAAACATATTTTCTAACAACTATATTCTTGGGAAAAATGTCAGTATGATAATTAAAATACATCTGATGGGAACTGTTTTGTTAGGGATGGGGGAGATGTAAGAAGTTTTAAGAAGTTAAAACTATGACCCTATGTGGACTGAAGCTTGACTGTTATGTACCCAACATCAAATCTTGAGAACTGCTTTTTTTCATGCATCTAGTTTAAAGTAGAATTACAATATACCAGAAAAGGAGAATATACTAAAAATAAATGTGTACTGTAATAAGGGTACAGACCTTGAGCGCTTTTATTATGAAGACTGTCTTTATCAGTCTGGTAATCCATTTCTCCATCACTCTCATCAGCACAGGACCCGTCAATTTCCTTTACCTCTTCTGGAAAAAAAAAATCCAAAAACGATAAGAGAAAGTTATGAACATTAATTCTTAATCATATGTACAAGAAATTAGAATTCTTACCTTCATTAACTAATAAGAGGCCTACAGGCCTTGACAGTCACCTGAGTACCATAGCATTTAGATTAACCTGGCTGAGGGTCTCATTTTTGCATTTTAAGCTTCATTTTGGAGTCTAAACCCTAATCCAAATTTTAATTTTGGTTAAAAGAAACTTGCAGACTTTAACGGTAAACTTTTATAACATTCAGTTTTGTTGATAATGCACACGTGCAGTTATTTCCTAAATTATGGCAGCAATATGTTACATGTACCCATGTGAATTAATTGACCTAAAAAAAAGTCATTCACTATACGGCCAAATTTACCCCCCCCCCCCCAAAAAAAAAAAGCCCCAACCCCTGCCCCACTGGCAAAGAATTTCACAATTTTACAGTACAACAGTCCACAATAAACATACTATACTTAACCACATCTAAATTCAAAAGTTATCAAAAGTCTATAGATCAAACTTGCACAGGAGGAATAAATAATCACCATTGAAATATAACAAATGAGTTCATTTTAATAATCTATTCACAACACTGAATCCTTGTTTAAAGAAAACAACTCACCCTGATTATTAAATGGCATCTCCGTGACATTTTTCCCCTCGTTAATTAGCATTAACATCTTGGAAATCTTTGTTTTTTGAATGATATCCAATGGTTGCCGATAAATTTCTCTGTGGATTCTTATGTCATGGCCAAGGAATTTGGCTAATTGGTCCTGACCGTTTTCACTAAGCTCATGGATTTGTGCCATTGTGGCAATGTGTTTTCTGAGGTTTGTATAGGTTATAATGTTTCCATAGCGCAATTCCATTTTCCCACATATTTCATTCAATACGTCACTTGCCCTTAGTGTTCGTGTGGAGGGTGATGGTCTGGCAAATAAATATTTTCCACATACATTTGCATTACTTCTTTTCTGCATTAAGAGATCAATGCATTTAATCATCTCTGGAGTAAGTAATATTGCAACTTTTCTTTCCTGTTTGCCTTTGAGTTCAATTCGAGTCAAAGAACGACAAAGCTCAATTTCCACGTCTGACAAACTTGATTTAAGTTCGTCATCGTAGGGAACACTGTTTTGTGCTTCACTAGCTTGCTTGTAATTGTCTACAGTAATACGCTGCACATCGCCTCCACGCTTCCTGTTAAAAAGAGTTATGTGACATAGCGTCATCTTTGCCAGCTCAATGTAGAAAGCTGAATCATTCGACAATTTCATCAAAAGTTCTTTGATTTTTTCTTTTAGGTAGGAATTAAGCTTGTACACATCCTCGCTTAGAGGTAACATTTTTGGCGCATTATACTTTTTCTCACTCAAAGTTTGTCGTGCACGGGAAGAGATGAGATCGTTCCAATCAGACTCATACAGCTGAATGAAAGCTGAACCATTCTCTTGTTTTGTTATATCTGACTCAATAATTCCATCTGATCTATAAATCCTTGCACATCGTTGAAGACTATACCCTATTTTCAGTGCCAGTGAAGGAGTTGCATACATATGTGTATCTTCACTAAATCCTGCAAGGGACTTCACACACGACACAACATTGTTAAATTTCTCAGGACTAAAACAATCCTCAATCTTCTGGATACCCCATTCAGGTGTCTTTTTGGCTTCTCCAATTAGTCTGCCTAGTTCTCTCATTCTGCAGCTGATGTGGTTAGATGTATGTTCCTGGATGTCCTTATTTTCATACAGACGCTTCCCAAATTTCAGTATGAGTGGATCGCGATATATATACATATAAATGTCATCTTGAGACATGGATAATAAAACATCTTTGTAAAATCCTCCATTAATATGTTCTGGAATAGGTAGTAAAAAACGACCTTCTTTCACTCCTTGACTTTTTTTTTCAGTCTGCTTACTAACACATGTCTTAAAATGATCACTCAATGATGTTTTGGAGTACAAACCCTTGCAACCACTACATGGTATAAATTCACTATGTGCTCTTGTCTTCTGATCTCTATACTTTGGTATTAATGTTCCAGTTCCATTTCTCAAAACGTTGAAGTTGTGATCCCAGTCTCCTTCATTTCTTATTGTTTTCCAAATTTCTTTTCTTTCAGCACTGTTTTTGGGTAAGGAAAGAGCCTTAGCTACCATAACTTCATTTTTGTGCATTGTTTCCAAGTGTCTAGCCAGTTTTGGGTACAATCTTCCACAAAATTTGCATGCATGTTTTTTGTCCCATTTCTGCTTTCCTTTCTCTGTGTTGGTTTTCTGTACAGTGATAGTTTCCAAAGGGATATATATTGGCACAACAAAACTTTTCTCAGAATCATTACTGTCACTGACATAATCGGGAGGATTGGATGAATCTTTCAAATGTAGCAAGGAACGAACTGCATTATCATCTGTATCACTAGAACCCCTATCAAAAGGAATTGTATTAATTCAATCTGACAAATAGCAAAACTCATGTTTCTATAAAGTTCACTACTGATGTACTTAAATTTAGCAAATTCATAAAAATATAAGAAATACTAGACATGATCTCATTGCGAGCAACAAATAGGTTTTCTGTTTGATTATGAATTAATGACAGGGTTCAACTAATATGTTGACATTATTTCATTTCTAAAATTTAATAAATCCACCTTAATTGGGCAAAATCATAACAAATACAATAATTTTACTAAAATCCAAAAATCTTAAGAAGGGCTTAACTAAAAGCCCGAATGATTTTATGCATTACTTAACGAAAACTGGAAATTAAAAGGTTTAATATAAAACAAATCATTTTACTAGGTACAAATTAACAATTCTTCTGAATCAGATTTGGTACGAGTTACTATATTAATTTTCTCAGACTAATTTTTGGCCCAACACTGCAGAATTAAGATTTCCAAAAAAGGTCATTTTTAAGAGGCAATATCTCTGCAATGTGTTGGAATCACTTCCAGTGACATTCAGAAGTGACGGACAACCTGCCCATAATCAAATTTGGTAAGTTTAAAACATATTTTGATGAAGAAAAAAAATCCAAATTTTTAATTTGAAATTTAAAAAAAAAACAGTTTTCCAAAAATGCCATTTTAGCAGACCAGAAGTGACGGATGATCAGGGTATTAGCTGAAAATAAGGAATCTACAGCATATTCTTGTTTTTGTACATACCTAGTTTCAAAAGGGATAGATATTGGAACATCAATACTTTTCTCAGAATCATTACTGTCACTGACATAATCGGAAGGATTGGATGAATCTTTTAAATGTAGGAAGGAACAAACTGCATTGTCATCTGTATCACTAGAACCCCTATAAAAAGGAATTGCATTAATTCCATCTGACAAATAGCAAAACTCTGTTTCTAAAAAGTTAAGTACTGGTGTACTTTAACCAATAAATTTATAAATATAAATAATATTGAATTTGCTATAGGTATGTTAATTTTTATAGTGATTACTAAACAACAAATTAATACTGATGAACCCAATTCTGTATAAAATTCAAATCATTAATTATACTCTTATTTTTATACAATCCTTTATAGACTTTACAGAACCTATTCTTAAAAATAATGAACAGGTAGAAAAAAAAGAATCTGCAAAATTCCATTTTTTGAAGTGTCTACTTACTGATCAGTATCTTCTGAAGGTAAATAATCAGAATCATTGGAATCCGAAAAAGAAAACTCATCATCATCACCAACAAAATCATGGTGTATAAAGCTGTCAAGTTTCTCTGGAAAATCTGTGGCATTCCCAGGTACACGGCTGTCAAGTTCCTCTGGAGGATCAGTGGCATTCCCAGGTACACGGCTGTCAAGTTTCTCTGGAGAATCCTTGGCATTCCCGGGTACACAGCTGTAAGGTTTCTCTGGAGAATCCGTGGCATTCCAAGGTACACTGCTGTCAGGTTTCTCTGGAAAATCCTTTGCATTCCCAGGTACACAGCTGTCAAGTTTCTCTGGAGAATCTGTGGCATTCACAGGTACATTGCTGTTAAGTTTCTCTGGAGAATATGTGGCATTCCCGGGTACACTGCTGTCAGGTTTCTCTGAAGAATCACTAGTACTCCCAGGTACACTGCTGTCAACTTTTTCTGGAGAATCTTTGGCATTCCCAGGTACACTGCTGTCAAGTTTCTCTGGAGGATCAGTGTCATTCTCAGGTACACTGCTGTCAAGTTTCTCTGGAGAATATGTGGCATTCTCAGGTACACTGCTGTCAACTTTTTCTGGAGAATCTTTGGCATTCCCAGGAACACGGCTGTCAGGTTTCTCTGGAGAATCTGTGGCATTCTCAGGTACACTGCTGTCAAGTTTCTCTGGAGAATATGTGGCATTCTCAGGTACACTGCTGTCAAGTTTCTCTGGAGAATATGTGGCATTCCCGGGTACACTGCTGTCAGGTTTCTCTGAAGAATCTGTAGCACTCCCAGGTACACAGCTGTCAGGTTTTTCTAGAGAATCTGTGGCATCAGGTACACTGCTGTTAAGTTTTTCTGGTGATTCCGTAGCATTCCGAACTAAAAAAAAGAATATATGTATGTCACTTTTGGACAAAAATAAAATTAATCAAGGTTGTCTAACCAATCACGATAAACAGTTTTATAAAAAAGAATGCAACATAATTATAAGATGAGGGCTTTATTTATTTAACTGGCATGGTAAGAAAAAATCAAATTTAATAGCTAATTATGTAAATTAATAAAGAGGACTTATCTAAAATCGACAGCCCTGAGGGGTCTTTTTGAGTATCCGAATATCTGAAATCGACAGGGGTCTTTTTGAGTATCCGATTGCAAAGTTGTATAGTGAAAGTTTATTTTGAAGCTGACAAAATATATTTTATTAATATTTCTATTTGAATTTTCACTTAACCAATTGGTCAATGAAGTTCCTAGTTTCACTTGCTTCTAATAAGATTTTACGTGCCCCAAGCAATCGAATAGTTGTGAATATACCGGTAAATCCCTGAAGTCTTTATTCTTCATTACTTCCATTTTTTTCAATGTTACACAATTTATTGTAAATGGACATGTATGTATGACTTCTAATAGCAGCTGTATGCTTGCAATACAACAAAGTGGACAACTGAATCTTTTTTACATGTCTTAATGGTAACTGATTAAACTGACAAAACTTAAAATGAACTGGAGGGATTTATATCAAGGGTGATAATTGGTAACTAGTTAATTACTTGGTACATAACACAGATTATTCAAGTGCAAGTCCCCATAGCTGTACCGTGTGTATCAGGTCCTCAGTTTAGTGTATACTATATTTATGTGTAAGTCCCCAAAGTTGTACCGTGTGTATTAGGTCCTCAGTTAAGTGTATATTATATTTATGTGTAAGTCCCAAAGTTGTACCGTGTGTATTAGGTCCTCAGTTTAGTGTATACTATATTTATGTGTAAGTCCCCAAAGTTGTACCATGTGTATTAGGTCCTCAGTTTAGTGTATACTATATTTATGTGCCAATCCTCAAGTTTTACTGTGTGTATTAAGTCCTCAGTTTAGTGTATTCTATATTCATTGTGCAAGTCCCCAAAGTTGTAATGTTACTCAACATGATGGAAACAATTCAAAATTGAGCAATTGGTTAATCAGATAAAGAAAATAAACTCATGCAAATATAATCAAAAGAAAAAAAAAAACTCTTCACAATGCTTAAAAACTTTAAATTCAGCAGGATTTAGACTGCTACTGCATATATAGCTTTCAAATTGTCATATACAGTCTAGACTGCCATAGCAACTCTCTGTCTTATGCGACCATATCAAGACCCACATAACATATTTTTCATTGATAAATTATGTCTTGAAACAAGTTATATCTTATTCTATACCAATATCAAAGACAACAAAAATGCTAAACCGGCTAATCTTATAATTGCATGGTTAATCTGATAATTTTACTCGGGCAAATTGACTATCAGATTAAGTGGAACCCTCGGTATCTAGATTCTCATCCTGATTTGGATTAAATAATGGGGCGGATGGGTGGATTTATTTTATATTATCTTTTAACAAGTGAAAAGCTGTCAATGTGACAGCAAACCGGGTTTTCTTTTATGTAAACTGTATCCATAATCCATGTCAACCCTTATCCAGTGAAATGGAGTACCCTACATGTATATGCAACATTTTGCCAAAAAATGACTAAGTTCAAAAGCTGGTATTTTTTTTCATAAATTATCAGAAATCAAAATCCTAGCAATATGCACACCTCTGATATATATACAATTGATCTGCAAAAGAACAACTTCCTATCTGGAGAACTGTAGGAGGAGTTATCCGTACAATGAGGGTACCCTATATGCAATATTTTGACAAAAAATGACTAAGTTCAAAAGCTGGTATTTTTTCGATAAATTATCAGAAATCAAAATCCTAGCAATATGCACACCTCTGATATGTGTACAATTGATCTGCAAAAGAACAACTTCCTATCTTGAGAACTGTAGGAGGAGTTATCCGTACAATGAGGGTACCCTATATGCAATATTTTGACAAAAAATGACTAAGTTCAAAAGCTGGTATTTTTTCGATAAATTATCAGAAATCAAAATCCTAGCAATATGCACACCTCTGATATATGTACAATTGATCTGCAAAAGAACAACTTCCTATCTGGAGAACTGTAGGAGGAGTTATCCGTACAATGAGGGTACCCTATATGTAATATTTTGACAAAAAATGACTAAGTTCAAAAGCTGGTATTTTTTCGATAAATTATTAGAAATCAAAATCCTAGCAATATGCACACCTCTGATATATGTACAATTGATCTGCAAAAGAACAACTTCCTATCTTGAAAACTGTAGGAGGAGTTATCCGTACAATGAGGGTACCCTTTTGGCAGCCGCCCGCCCGCCCGCCAATCCGCCCGCCCGCCATTTTCACCATTTTAATAACCGGATTTTTCCGTTGGAAAACCCGGTTAAAAATTATTTAATGAAGAAAAAAAACAAACTAGTAGACTAATTGTTCATGGAACAATTAGGAGGTCTTTACACCATTCATTTGCCCTCTTGTTTTGTTCAAATCATTTGCGGGACATCTGTAAATTTGAAGGGAAAAAAAAAAAAAAAAAAAAAAAAAAAATGGTTCCGCACAGTGGTATCGATCCGAGTGCCCTTTGATTGCTAGGCGAGAGTGTTTCCACTACGCTATTTCGCTTGTTATCTGATCGAAGGTAAAATTTGTTGAGTTGTGTAGGTAGCAAGGGACAGTTTCGAATAAAGTCCCCGTCAGTATTTTTGTAAAATTGAGAGTTGCTGTACTTGAAGGCTTATGAGTGTTGCTAAAATTCATGAAATGATTTTTAATGATTATCATTAGTTAGAGGGGTGTCTCTTGTTGAAATTGATATGCAATATGTAGGCCCCTCATGTTAGGTACATGAGAATCAGAAGTAAAATGCGAAAAGTGCGGCTATGACTATACACAGTGAAATTGCAAGTTACAGACGGGACTCAGCTGATGCGAATTCTCCTTGTGATTTGAAATGCACGTGCTTAGAAATCTATTAACTGTCATGCATTCGTGGATTACAAGTACGGAAAATCGGAACTGAATTAAGGCCAGTCATGTATTTCAGCCAAGTCGGGAAATAAACAAACTGAAAGAAAATGTAAATTAAATTCATCTAAAATCGGGGTCTGGGAAGGAAGAGTTATCTTTCGTTGCACTTCAACACAAGTCGTCACAGGTTGCCGATAGAAATGTAAACACAGATTTTCAGTGAAATTTGAGCGTGAATTTATTAGATACAAATATCGAAGCGTTGAAATGTCGTTTCTCGGGATGATGGTTCGATGCCGCTGAGGTGGATAACTTTCTTCAATAGGGTTCATTTCGTTTGAAATTTGGCAGGCAATTAGATTCAGGTGTGAGTAACAGTCCCATGAATTTTCGCCGAGTTCTACAGAGTTTTACTGGAGCTGGAATTTTTATTTGGAGGCGTTGTCTAAAACGCGGTCTGGAGTCAAATGGCAGACAGTGTTTCACCTTTTCAAAAAATTCGGACAAACGGTTGTAACACTTTTTTAGGTTTTATTTTAAAAAGAAACATTAGATTTCAAGTTCAAATATCGAGGGTCAAGTTAATTCAAAGGGGAATTACTGCCAGAAGGGGACGTTGGACCCTTTTGGGATCAATAGATTGAAGAACCTTCTAAGTGTGCTGAAGACATTGGTAAAAGTTACAAGTCTCTACCTGTTATGGTTTCAGAGGAGTAGCGATAACAAGCGTTTCGTACAAAAGGGGCAATAACTCGCTAACTATTACAAGGTGGGAGCTGAAGGGCTACATTTTGAAATGTCTTAAGACGTCCTACTACATCCTTGATCAAATTTCTCTATATCACCCTAAACAAAAGAGATACGAAAACTCATGAATACACAGATTTTCAGATGACCTTGACCTTTGACCTTGACCTTTGGTGCAGCCAAAAAGTTCCTGGAAGCCATCGCAAGTGGTTTCGCGGCTCTACCTTTAGTCGTTACATTTTTTTTTTTTCATGAGAATTAAAAAATTTGAGAGGCAGTCGTTCTAAGAGGAGACTGCGAAACCTTCTGTCTTTCGGCGAGATGCAACTACACTTCTGACCGACATCGTCCGCGAAGGTTTGCAACTTGCAAGTGTCGCGGCTTCAGAGGAGTAGCGATAACAAACTTTTACGAGCGCGCGTCAATAGTTACGAGACGTGTGGTGTTTTAAAGACGCAGGGTCAAATGCCCTCATCATGTTCCGAAAGCAGTAAGACGTGCATGATAGCGTTTCGATAAGTCGCGAAACAAAAATTTTACTTCGCTTACGGAAGAAAAATAATAAGAATAAAAAGAAACAGAACAATATCAATAGGCCTTTACACTGTGGTGTAAAGACCTAAAAATACATACACAGTGATTTACCACACTAAAGCACTGCCCATATGCAAATGTGGGGGTATTTTACCCAGTTTTAAGCTTAAGTGTAAATTTTCCCTTACATGTAAATAATCCCTTTTACAGTATTGAAAGTGGTACTCAGCAAATGTAATTAAACACTTTACATTTTCATTACTATCTGGACATTTCTTGAAAGTCAAATGGAATTGTGCACTACAGCCTCTGTCACAAGTCACAAGGAAATAACTCCATCTATACATTGTCATTCAAAAGCCAGCAGCCTAACACCTAGCTGCAATAATGTAGCCCTCTCCTGTTTTTTTTTTTTGAGGGGGGGGGGGGGGGGGGGGGGAGTAAACATCAGTTATAAAAAATCGGAGAGGGCTACATTGTTGCAGCTACATATGTATGACTAACCTATTATCAAACAAGGAAAACATTCACATAATAGATTGAAACAAACCTATCAAGTTGACTTCTTTCATCACAGGAACTGAGAGAGGGAAAACAATGGTATGGAACTGCAAAAGATCAAAGAATCGTTATTGCATAAATAAAGTTTAAAACAAGAAATCTTTTAAAGAAACAGTTGCCCCTTTTGTGGCTTTATCAATCTTAAAATGATTACTTTCTTTCAAAAGTCAAAATTAATTATTCTTACTAGACTTTGACCCGTGCGTGCACGGGTTGACATTGCATATGATATCGGACATTTACTACATCGACGCACCGTATTGTTTACAATTACATAACCAAGCTTTAAGCCTACAATAATGCTATTAATTTCACTACACTCTGCTTAGTTATAATAATCTGACAGGAATGCTTCCCATATACCCGTAATGTAGCAGAAAATTGCAGAATCGCTCCGAATCGATTTTTGAGAAAAATAATGAAGTTGTATTGAAAATAACAGTCAAATTTTCATAACAAACCATTCTGAGGCTGTAAACACTTTTCATCTAAATATTTAATTCATATTATTGAAGGATTCAACACTTTTTTGCTCGCTTCAAAGTTACACACCATGTTGATATTCGGATCTCTTGGGATTTTACTCTAACACAGTGTATTTATATTTAGGAATATTATTACATATAGGAGAATTTATTACATCCATTACATTCCACTCATATCATGGAAATCAAATGCATTATCACAGCATTAGGGAGACCAGACAAACATGTTAATTGTTATACATAATAACGTTGCAACTTTGATTCTAATTCATTTACTTTGTTCAAAATGCTCACTGTTTTCTCTGAGGTTCAAGATGTCCTGTTTTTCCATTGCGTTGCGGCTAGCTCTCAATAAATCTGTGGTGGACTCTGTAAAAATACCAATATATTGTATTGTAAATACAAGCTTCAATATTTACTTTTTAAATCATTGCAAATTTTATTCCTTATGACTAGTTAAAATAAATATTACAAATATATTACCGGTACATCCATTACATTCCACTCATATCATGGAAATCAAATACATTATCCCAGCATTAAGGAGACCAAGCCCCAGGATCACATAATAACATTGCAACATTTAGTTTAATTCATTTACCTTGTTCAAAATACTCAGTGTTTTCTCTGTGGGTCAAGATGTCCCATTTTCCCATTGTGTTGCAGCTAGATCTCAATGAATTTGGGGTGGACTCTGTAAAAAGTACCAATATATTGTATTGCAATTTCAAGTCTCTAGGTTTACTTCTTTATATCATTGCTAAGTTTATTCCTAATGATTAATAAAAATAAATATAACAAATATATTACATCCATTACATTCCACAAATATCATGGAAATCTAATGCATTATCACAGCATTAGGGAGACCAGACAAACAATTTTATTATACTTTCATGTTAAATGTTAAATACTGAAATCTGATTGGTTTAGACGCAGTTGGTAATCCGTTCTATTACCCTCAGCGTTAGCAACACACTTGGCAATTGGTAACACAACGAACTGTTACATGCGCTTAAATTATGAGCGTACCGTTTGTCGTAGAATTTACTTCATTTCTAAATAAAAGCAGTAAAATTTTCTTTAGAAATAAGACATTCAGTAAAATAAAATGAATAGTGCCTGTTGGGAGGGTATCTATTGAAATTGACACCCCTCGAAAACCATTGTCAACCTCCGCTCACTGCTTTACTTCTTTATCTCTTTGCAAAACTTATTACTAATGACTTATACATGTACTTATAAGTATAACAAATATATTACATCCATTACATTCCACTCATATCATGGAAATCAAATGCATTATCACAGGATTAGGGAGACCAAGCCCCAAGATCACGAGCAATCTTAGACTTGAGTAGTAAATTGTACACTGTCAGTGGCGTAGCTACCATGTATGCTTATATGCCTGATCATGCACATAATTTGGGGGAAAAATCAGTAAAAAAATAAATAAAAAAAAGAATTCAAGTATTAAGGTCCATACTTAGTTATTCCATCAACCTGTTTCCGTCACTCGGTCCTACTTTATCCGAAATCAATGCTAAACAAAGACGTATTAAGCACCAAATATAGCCACGCAATATGGTCTTAAAGTACCATATTAAAGAAACAGTACACAATGCATGTACCTAAAAAGGCAAATATTTATTTTGCAGTTGAACTTAGTTTTACACATTTTAAATTTCCCCGATAGAATATCACAGCTTTATTGAGATATTCATTACCATAAACTATGTGAAAATGAACTTAAGAATAAAAGCTTTGAGTGGGTCAAAGGCAAATGTCAACAAAAATTTCTTCTTTTAACTTTTAATAAGTTTTGTGATTTTATTTTATGCCTAAACTATAACCAAAACAATTTTAACTGCCTAAAAATAGGCTTAAATAGTAAGCATTCCTTTCAATTTCTGCTTTAATTTTCGGTGTTAAAAATCGTCAGAATCCATGAGCTTCCGGGGGCTTTCGCCCCCTGGGCTTTGTCCTGGACCCACTGGGGGCCTCATGGTGGCCCCCACACCCCCTGCTATTTTAAGCATGCACTTCGTTTCAGGTCTAGCTACCCCACTGACTGTATTAATGTTTCTTGCTTAAAAACATAATAACATTGCAACATTGAATTTAATTCATTTACCTGCTTCAAAATGCTCACTGTTTCCTCTGAGGGTCAAGATGCCCTGTTTTTCCATTGTGTTGCGGCTAGCTCTCAATGAATTTGGGGTGGACTCTGTAAAAATACCAATATATTGTATTGTAAATACAAGCTTCTACGTTTACTTTTTTAAATCATTGCAAATTTTATTCCTAATGATTAAACAAAATAAATATAACTGTTACAAATATATTACATCCAGTACATTCCACTCATATCATGTAAATCTAATGCATTATCACAGCATTAGGGAGACCAGATCAACATGTAGATTGTTATACACAACTACATTTCAAAGTATATCTAGTTAATATAAATGGATTTACTTTAGTCTAATTTAAAATGACTGGGCTCTCAGCCTCTTGTTCTTTCAGGTATTTTTTGCAAAGTGAAAATGGACTGCAGATGCAAAATTATTCTTTAAATAATAACATTACCCAAAACCTTCTCATTTTCATCTGATTCAGAATCAGAACTTGGCGAGTAGTTTGATACACTAAATGGGTCAGAATCCACATCAGAGGGAACTGAAAGAAATTAAAACAATATAGAAAATTTTCTTTCATAAACATTCATCAATTATTAGTTTACCACATTTGGTAATTGATGTTTCTTTTTTATAAATCTGACAACAGACCACTGACTAAATCAAACTTTTCAGCCATGGTACAAAAACAAGACTGTACCAATATTCAGTGAAAAATGAATTCCAATTCAGATTGATGCTTAAATTAACTAACCTACCAAATCTGATAAGCTTTTAAAAGGAAGTGAAAATAGCACTTATATATTTTAGATTATACATAGCATAAAATTTAGTGCCCCATATTATTGAATTTAATATAATTCTTTACCGATTCGATTATTGACCGATCATCAGTTGGCAAGAGACAACCAATTCTGCTGATTAATTGATCACGATTTTTAACCTATTTAACAACACTAACAGAAGTTTTAGGCTTGTTTTTCAATAAAAACATATAAATTATCTATTCTGATACTTTTTAAATTTTTGAGAAAAACCTATTTTTTAGATTAGTTTAAAACAAATCAATGTACGAAAAAATGCAAAAACAAAACCAAAGCCAGATAACAAGATATCCAAAGTCTGATTGTAAATCACTAAACTCTCTCTTAATAATTATTTTTTGTGTATAATTAATCCAACCATTTTCCTACCTTGCTGCGCCACCGCAAGCTTTTCCTATCACAACCATAGTAATATACATGAAGTATCTCTTCCCCAACCACAATGTCTCTCTTAGCAAACAATCATAGGTATTCCCTTCCATTAAACACTCTGAGTTTATGGTGGAGTTTGCATCGTCCTTGCCATCATTTACAAACTGGCAGATATGGTTGTTCACTCCTGACAGCATCAATACTACAGTGTACATAAAAAGAAATCAAACCTTAAATAAGAAGCATATAATTACTGGTATTTTTGCTTGACTTGATTAGAATTGTTTATAGTTATTTCTAGAAACATAACTGCCATACATAAATGTTAAAATATTACATTTAGCTGTAGGTCTGTATCTCCTGGTCTGAAAAAAAAAATTTGGATAAAACATTGCTTCAATTTTTTTTCACATCAGGAGCTACATACCTCCAGCTTCATGTAAATATGTATAAATCGTATTACCAAAGTTCCTTTCCATTATATTTATAGAAAAATATTTTGTTTTTTGTGCTTGTTTTCAATCTCTCCTCCCCATCCTGTCCTTTTAATGTTTCTCCTGCAGGAGAAAATCTCCACTGGAATGACTGGTTGTGCTAATAACTCCAAAACCTACATTAATACCACAAGTACCTGTGTGAAAGCATTGTTTACATGCAAAGAAAACTTTTGGATTCATAAACATCTACATTAAGCCCCATTCACAATTGGCGTACGAGCACTTTACAACTCTTTACAATCGGAATTTTCTAGAATTCACACAAGCTCTCTCATATGTTGCATCAGGTTTCGCATTCGTTGCATGCGTTTTAGTGTTTGCATCAAGTCTCCTCAAAATAGTGGACATGCACACTATTCAGACGCGACCGAATGCGATCCAAATCATCGCAGTGCAATGCACGAACAATATAAAGTACAAACATTTTACAACATTTTGTATACTTGCAAGAGTGGTGCACGATTTTTAAGGGTCGTAAGATGAATCGCTGCTGTAGAGAGAGAGAGAGAGAGAGAGAGAGAGAGAGAGAGAGAGAGAGAGAGAGAAAGAGAGAGAGTTGAACGTGATAAAAGTCTACCATATATTATATCATATGTGCATGTTCTAGTGAGAACATACATTAAATTGGTAAACAACAAAATATTTTACAACCATCGATCATTTCTATGTATGAAACATGTCATGTTATTCTAATAAATCAACAATTACAAGGGGAAGGGCGCCCCGGGTGCGCATAAACATTAAAATTAATTTTAAGTATTTTAAAAAGTAGTTTTAAAAGTGTTGCTACATTGGTCATGCTTCTGGATTGAATGTTCTTGAGAGCACATTGTGCACAACGCTGTGTAATCAAGACATACATGTTTTGCCTGGTCAACAGATCACACTCAGCCCAACGGGAATCTGCAGACACATTGTTTACATTATTATTAATCATCAAAAGCCAAAAAAATTTCAAACCTGATAATATCCGGAAAGCCAAACGAGAGTGATACTATGGTGTCATATTTGTAAATGTGGGGTGAGCATCCATGATCCAGGTTTCAAGGTATCACACCGGTAATCGGCCAATCAAAATGAACTTAGTCAATTGTAGTTCCATATATACTTCAGAATTATTTTTTTCCTTGACTGCATTTTTACATTTTCCTTTACTCAGTTTTAAAATTTTTTGTACCACTGAGTAGGATATTTCATGTATTTTGTTAGGTGATGATCTTTTTTCACAGGGACTACTTCTTTCAGGGCACATGCAGCAGCTTCCTGGGGAGTGTGCAGTCTGTTAACATACAAATGGAAAACACGTGGTTTTGAGGGTAGACCTGTTTGGAGCTATATATTTTGAGAAAATGCAGTGCGATTTAAGAATTTTTTCCCCTCTATAGTGCTATATAGTGAAAACAATTACCGGTGTGATACCTTGAAGGGCTGTGTGTGAAATTGTTAAAATGCATGCAAATGCAAGTTTTCAGTATTTTATGTCAAATCTTGTTGACAGAAATTAGTTTCTGCAGTTTGAAGATAGAAAAATGCTTTTAAAATTTTGTAATGCAAAAAATATGAAAAATGATGCACAGGATAAATCTCTGCCATTCAGTCAACTGAATGATAACTGAATGGTCTGGAAAGGTGACTGAATGGCACACATATGCCATTCAGTCACATTTCAGTTACCTTTCAGTCACCTTTCAATTGACTGAATGGCAGAGATTCATCCTGTGATGATTTTTGGTGTGGAAAACATTTAATTTTCAATATTTGATAATAAAAACCTTTTGAAATGGACGATATGAAGTCACTGGAGCTTAGAATATTGGTTTCTGTGTTCTAGATGCTGAAAAAGTGTGCAGATCAGTTGTCGCAGTCATATACGGTGCCCTCAGACTTTGTCGTAAGAGTACGCAGCGACTAGTTTTTCATTGAATGACCAATATTTAGGTTTACGGGCAAGTTACAAAATTAAGCGACAAGTGCGAAACATTGCGAAGAAGAACATGAACACTCTAACGAAGGATTATTTTGACAAAAACTTTAATTTTTTGGATTTCTGCTCACCTTATGTGAGATTTCATTTCATTTCCTACATAGTCATGATTCAAGAATTGAGAGGATTTGGACAAATATGTGCTATGTGTATGTCTATTTTACATTGAATTATCCATTTGTAATAATTTAAGGCAAAAACATGCTTCAACACCATTTACAAGATCACCAGATGCATATTTTGTGTAGAAAAGAGGTTTTATGCATTTAGTTGAGAAGGTCATTATGAGTCAAGTATATATAATATCATCATGATTGAATCTAGGAGCTTTTCATGGTTTTCATCCTTAAAAACTGATGAATTTCAGTTTACCAGAAAATGTTTTTATGCATTATAGCCAAAAAATCAGTTTCTTCCCACATTTTAAGGGGAGTTCCTTTTTTATAAAAAACACATACTGATATTTATGTTTGAATGACCTAAGATATTGAAACATTAGTCATTGTTAAAATGTTTAGAAGGAGATATTACTATTTTTTATGTGCTAACCTCAGCACACCTGTCCTATTCGAAGTAATGAAAATCAAAATTTGAATGAAATCATATCATGTAACATGTATGGGTACAATATAGATGTCCCACCCATATCCACAACTATGGGGGTTGGTGTGATTCTTTTTTTTTATTGTGATATGGCATGCACTTATGTGATTTCTCTTGTAAATATGCATCAGAAATGCATTGCCTTATTGAATTACTCCAGGTATATGCTTATTGCTCTTGCTGTAAATTATCTAACATGTGTCAATCATCATTGATCAGTAATTCTCTTCAAATTCTGTAGGGATGGCCTGATGAGGGGTATTATTAAGTGTCTCCAATTGAAATTTCATGGCTACTTTTGATCTACAGATAGAATGTTACATAAATCACAGAATGAAGTTGCATCCCAGTTGTTTCTTTTACATTTCTTATCATCAAAGCAAGATTTATGGTTGTCAGAGCAGATCTGAGCTCCATTACATGCTGATATCATTTGGGCTGTCCTGTGTTACCATGCTGCTTTTAGATAACAGTGAGTATGGCAGTGTGTAGACAAGTAAACTGGCTTTACCTGATATGTAAATTTACCAGATACAGATTTCATTTTTGAGCTGATAATTCCCATTATAGCTATGAAATGTGTGAACAATAGGGGTAAATTTCTTCTTTGTTATGCAATGATTGCATAATGAAGTGACTCTAATGGAATATTTTTATTTTGATGTAAAGAAAAATGTATATGCTCTGATTTGGTACCAAGATGATTTTGTATCTTGTTGTTTTAAGGATAAAAATTGGCTTCAGGTCATGTATGGTGTGAAGCTCCAAATGTGTTTCATCTGTGCTTTTTTCTTCAGTCTGAGTAAGGGAGATAAATCCTCAATAGCTAAAGAAATATTGGAAGCTTGGGGACAGGGTTTTTGGGATTTGGTGACAGTCGATTGGGAATTCTCAGGTGCAAATTTGAAAGGGATCTGACATCTTTAGAGTCTCTTCAAGGTATCATACCGGTAATCGGCCAATCAAAATGAACTTAGTCAATTGTACTTCAATATATACTTCAGAATTATTTTTTTCCTTGACTGAATTTTTACATTTTCCTTTACTCAGTTTTAAAATTTTTTGTACCACTGAGTAGGATATTTCATGTATTTTGTTAGGTGATGATCTTTTTTCACAGGGACTACTTCTTTCAGGGCACATGCAGCAGCTTCCTGGGGAGTTTGCAGTCTGTTTACATACAAATGGAAAACACGTGGTTTTGAGAGTAGACCTGTTTGGAGCTAGATATTTTGAGATAATGCAGTATCGCTTGCCCTTTTTATGGTGTTAGCTGATGAGATAGGTAACAAATAACATTTCCTCCGAATATTTTGTCATGAGGAATACAAACTGATTTTTAAGAATTTTTCCCCTCTATAGTGCTATATAGTGAAAACAATTACCGGTGTGATACCTTGTAAACATGGAGGCCTGGCTATGGTGGCAGGGGATAGTTTCGAAGGAAAGACCCGGTCAAAATTTTGAAATAAAGGGAGAACCTGGGGTTTGGCTGGTTATTTGAGGGGTGTAAATTGCTAGAATATTTATTGCATTCATTTTGTGGATAGAGGAGCTCATGTCAATTTCATTGATATATGACACTTTAATACTGGTAGCACTTTTCATCAGATATGGAATAAAAATGCGAAACTGAGGCCAAAATTTTCACTTTCGGTTTTGTGCTTGAAAAGTAGGGTGGGTTCAGAACACGAAATGTCACTCAAAAAGAAGGTGATTGACCCCCCATCAATTGGTGATTATTTGCATGGGTATACATTAAGCTACAAATCCTATGGTAGTTTATGGCAGTTGCTCGGGACTGGAGCGTGGTTCTGGACCCGTGAAAATGTGAAAAAAGGGCAATTTTTCAGAAAATTTTGAGACCGTCCCTGGCTTTTCTTTATAGTGCTATATGTAAGTTGTACTTGTTTTATTCTGAAATGTTTAAAAATTCTCAAGAGTCGGGACCATGTGTCCCCTGAATGCAAACCAATTTTAGCAAATTTAAAAATCCACTAAAAAATTAAATCTCATATATGAGCACTATCTGCCTCAAATTTCCTCGACCAAAAAAACTATCCCCTGCCACCTATTTTACCTATAATAAGTCAATTCGTACATAGAATAGTCGGCTATCTTTCCACTATACAAGTGAAAAAGAGCAACTGATCTTAATTTGCTTTTAATTTATTTAGGTAACAAGGGGTACGTCATGTACATATATGTACATTACGTACATAATTAAATTAAAACAATATTACTGGTACCCAGTGGCGGATCCAGGAATTTGAAAACGGGGGGGGGGGCGCAGTTAAAGGCAGGGGGTCTGGGGGCCGCCTTGAGGCCCCCAGTGGGTCCAGAGCGAAGCCCTGGGGGGGTCCAGGGGGCGAAGCCCCCGGGAGCTCCTGAAATCTAGATATTTTGAAAGGCAAAATCATGTTGTCTGGAGGGCCAATTTTTACTTATTTTCCCGTCATTTTAGTCACTAGAAATGTTACCAAAATGTTATGAGACATTTAATTTTGAAGTAACAAAAGCTGCAGAAAGTTTCAATTGAGCTCTTACAAATAAGAAGTATTTATTTCATTGTATCTGGGATAAGACTGTTAACTAAATTTTGTTCATTTTGTAGGCTTTTGCAATTTTACTCAATAATACTGTTATTTGTCATAATTGTCCAGCAGAAAATTTGCACCAATGAGTTTGTCGGTCGTAAATAATTAAAATAAATAAAAACAAGAAATACTTCAAAATATCGTACACAATTATAGCTGTTTTATTTAAATGGATTGTTAGACACCATTCTTCTTGGGTTTTTGTTAATGAAGATGTCGACAATTTTCTTGTAGTCTAGGGGAATATCTCTGTGAATTTGGAGAAGAGTAAGGGCGTTTAACCGGTCCTGTCCCATAGTACTTTTCTGGGACGATTTAATACGTTTTATTGCCGAGTTTCCTCGTTCAACAGTAGCACTCGACACTGGAATAAGTAATAGAAGAGTAATTATTCTGTGAATATTTGGGAACATTTTTGCATTTGTTGCCTGTATGAGAGTAGACAATGTTGTGGGGGCTTCCTCAATATTCAGCCATTTCCTTTTCCAGAGTTTTAACTCTTGATCGAAATTTGTTTGGGCTGGCATGTCATCAGAGAAGAAGTCTTTTATGTCCGCAACAATCTGGTCGTTCAAAGATGGGAGAGATCGTGGTAATAAACACAATCCACGAACAGCACACTTAGAAAGATTTTGGAATCGATCTTTGAGTTCAGCAACTAGGTGGTCTATCAGTGGAATAAAAATGGTACGTCTCCAATACTCTTCTGGTGAACTCGCTTCAACATTTCCTCGAAGAGTCTGGCGTTTACATCATCATTCTGGGAATTGAAATAATTGTGTCAGTATGAACAGCAAGTTTTTCAATTACAGGGAGTATGTTTAATCTGAATTCATCGTCTGCTCTTTCACGAATGTCTTTCAGTTCAGTTACGATCAGACCAACTTCTTCATAAGCAGTCACAACATCCTGATACGATCCTTGCAGAAGTAGACTCAGTGATTTAGTAAACCCGAACAGATAACGGTTGGAGGCAAATGCACAAAGAAAACCTGGTGTTGCAATCGATGTGAGCAAACGTCTTGCTTCTGAAATAGTCTTAGGATCCCAAGAACCTTTTGACTGCGGATCACATATTCTTGTCATGCATTCTACAATAGCTTCATACGTGTCTTCAAACTCCTCAAGCGATGTATGTCTCTCAACCCATCTTGTTTTTATTTATTTTCACTTCAGTCCTGCGATGTTGAGTATGTTTTGTTTTAATAAGGTGCCCATACAGTTGAAATTATAGTGTCACCTCATATTCTTTTATTACAGTGACTGTATAATGCATCTCAGGCAATGTTATTTTTATTTAATCAAATATGTAAGAATTGTCTTAATGGTGATCCGTGTACATGTTACTGCAAGCCACCCCATGTTTGTAATATTTAAAGTGGCATTGCTGGCATTATTTTTTGTAATTATTAATGATTGTCTTCTACCTCACTTTTTCCCCAGACGGTATGAAATAGACATCTTAACTTATATTCAACGTCTCCTGTCCTATTTTCAGTTTCAACTTATTACGTCACTTATCAAAGTTTAAAATATCACCGAAAACACGGTGATAAAGTGGTGGACTGATTCCGACGATCCCAGATGAAAAAGAACAGGCCAATTAATAACACCATAAAGACAAGTAACTGCTGCAGAAGAACAAACCTATTTTCCAATCGCAGAGACCACATCAACGAAAACCGAGGAACGAACGACATATTATGTGATATTTATGACTGATGATGAATATGTTCTTGAGAGACGACAGGTTTTGGTTTTTATCGTTGCAATTTCCCATGATCCTGGGCACTAATACCATTCATGTTTTCATGTGTTAATATTAGATCCAGGTCTTTTATATATTAGATCCAAATTAATGAAGTGATAAGGTTTAAAATATGTATCAATATAAATTTGATCGGCTCCAGACTCTGCTTGCTCCGTCGTACACAGGCTTGCATGTGCTGACTTTAAAGCACTGTCAAAGAGGCTTTTTTGTTAAGACTTTTTTTCGATAGCAGATAATGCCATTCTTTTGTATCGTATCACTGAACAGGGTGCATTTTTGACAGTTGTTATTAAAGTCTTTACAATTTGTTTTAACAGATTATCAATTTGTTATAACATATTACTAAATTGTTATAACATATTATCAATTTGTTATTACAAATTATCCATTTGTTAAAACAGATTAGTAATCCCTGTTTTTGTAGAATAAAAGCCCTTGAGCTAAGAATATGTATTGTGAGACAAGTTGAATAAAATTTGGCAAGTGATACTTGAAACATAAAGGACACAATTCAAACATTTATGTAATCAATAAATATATCCTTCAGTAGATTATCATGCATAGGACACCCTTCAGCCCAGAATTGTTTATATGCAATGTTTCATCATTCCACGCCAGAAAAAAAGCATAGTAGCAGAAACTTTTAGAAAAAATGATAGTACTGCGTGTTGTAATTGAAACAAATGCCTTTGGAATGGGAGTATATGTTCCAGATATCCAAAAAGTCTTTTATTGGGGTGCATCAAGAAGTGTTCAAGGTTTTATGCAAGAAAGTGGTCGAGCAGGTACATGTAGAGATACCAAGTTTGCAGTTTCTGTCGTTTACTACCATCCAGTAGTATAGTGCTACAGCAACAGATGATCATATGCGGCATTACTGCAAGTTGACTTCTTGTAGAAGACAATATTTGTTAAATCATTTCTCGCCAGAAAAATGAGAACCGGTAATTCTGACAAGATAATTGAACACTTCTGTTGTGACAACTGTGCAAAACTTTGTAAATGTGGAAATTGTCCTACAGACTTCCAAATTTTTATCTCCGATGAAGACGACAGCATTATGCTGGCAGCGGCTGAGGAATATGATGGTGATGACAGCAGGCCTTACAGAGCAATGAGCCCAGAGAACAGGGGAATTCTTCGTACATCTTTGGAAAAACTAAGAATGGCAATGGTATAAAAAGAGAACTACTCCCCAACTATGTTACCCGTAAACATATTAACTGGTCTTAGTGATGCTGTGATCAGCAACATTGTTAGCAATGCACATTACTTCTATGACCCTGCTGACTTATATGGTGAATATGTTCATGAGAGTTTAGCTATTGACATTATCAAACTTATTGAAGAAATCTGCGAATAAATGAAGTAAACTAACAGCACAAATTTTAAATTATTATTGTGATATTTATTAAAGTAAAGCCATAACTTCTTTATAATGAAATTATTGATTACGATATTACTTATTCACAAACACAACTTTGCCAATCAGCTAGTTTACAATAATTCACATGTCATAATATAAACGTTAGACTCTTTGTCGTCTTTGGAGCTGAATACCCTGAACAAGTGTTCTACAACACTTTTTTTGTTTGTTTGTTGCCACTGAGCAAAGGAGAATCCATGTTGTTGGTATTTCTCCTTCAAACTCATCTTGAAGATTGTTAAATTGAAAGCTGGATAAATCTGCAGGTCTTGTCTTCAATAAAGAATCTGTCTTTTTACATAACTTTGAACATTCTCTACATACAACTCTAGTTATTCAGGCCAGTGCTTGGTTCCTCATGTGACTTGTTTTATCCTGCAACAATAACTCAACAGCTGACTGTACACTGCCATTGCACTGTTTACTTAAAACCGGTGACAAAGGATTTTTTAGATTAAGAGACCTGTATGTAACCAATGATTGTCTCCTTCCATCTCCCCCCTGATTGCTTACATTCATCTGAGGTACTACATATGTGAGTTGATGAACTCAAATCAGAGAACAATGCACTTTTGCTTTTTGGGGTAACTGAGTCCAGCCCTTTATTAAAAAAAAACAACAATTACACTAGTTTTGTAAATGTATTATCATAAATCTTAGTCTAAATTTCTCAAGTATTCTATTTAAAGCACTAGATTTAACTTTAAATGACCATCGTCAACATTTATCTACTATTAAAATCCCGTTCATGCAAGTGAATAACTACTTGTAAATGCTCATTTGAATACAATGCATTGCTCATTTGAATGCATTTCCGTCAATGCAGATGTGTGTTAAAACTTTTTAAATAAGTTTTAAAGGAGGCATTTGGTGATTATTCTGTTGGTTAAAGGAAACATCTTAGTACGACTTACTATTTTGTACATTTTTGCTTCTTAGTAAATTGTACCGATAATCATAAATATTATAAACTTCAAAATTGAAAAAATTGCACTCTTAATGTTATTTCCCTAAATTCGTTTCATGTTACATACGTTTTATGAATCATTGGTTTGTTTTCGGTTTTTTTCTGTTTTGCTTATTACAGTGTTATAAGACAGAGACATTATTAGTACGAATTATTTAAAAAAGATTGTCACTAATTTTAGAATATTTCTAGAAAACCTTTTATTTCCGATTTCTGCTAAATCTTTTGATATTAAAACTTTTGTTTCTCAATAATATTGAAGACTTCCAATCACTTTTCTAAAGCTCTAATTGATAAGAAAAAATGGTCTTGTAAAGGTGACCTTTTACTAATACGGGGTCTATTAGGTTCTGACAAGTGTGAGAAGGAGGTGGTTTTAATCAGACTGATAGACAATCCTTTCGTGACACGAAGTTGCGACGGAAGACCTACTCGTTGCTTTGCAACGAGCTCGACTCTAGTTACTTTACCATTTAGAACTCTATCAAGCAAAGAAAACGCACGGAAAATGAGTCCAATCTTAATAGAAATGGTTTACTACAAATCACTCAATGATACAAAGGAAATGAATTTAAAGGCGATTTTGAAAACCTTGGTCAGAGATATAAAATAGAAGTCATACGAGGAAGACCAAACCATCCTTAAAGCCAGAGTACAAGTGCGGATCTCACAGGTCACTGATAATAGAAAAATATACTGTTCATGGCATAAAAAAACCAATTAACTGTGTCAAGTGTCTATCACAAGATCAATGCGAAGGGATTTCATTAATCGGTGTTCAAAATATATCAACATCCCTAAGTCCTTGCTGAGAAGTATGTTTTTGAGCTAACCGGTTGTAAAAACATGGCAGATTCTAGCATGGATGAACGCATTTCCATTCCATTCCATTTCCAAGAAAAAACATTGTAAAAAGTACAGGAAAAAAATACTGAAATATTCGATAGATATATGTATGAAGGCATTGCTTTTTCAATGGTTTATGTCTCTCATTAACAACAATTAGCCCTTTAAAAATGCTATACCCGCTTTAGTGGGTTATTTTGTTTGCACAGTTGTACGTGTTTTATTTTATGTTCATAGGAACATTTCAATTGTCAGTCAATTTCTTTGCTGATTATAACTATTTTCAAACATCATGCATAATAACACTTTCAATGCGTTGTTCTAAACTGTTAGAAATTGCTGGTGCCGTGAGCGTGGCTCAGTACTCGTGATATCGAAAAAAATTAATAAACCGGTTTCATTTTACTTGTTGCATTATTGGAAATATTGGTTTTATTTTATATGCATTTAAAACACCATCTGTTTTTCAATTCTAAAGCATGAATAATTTACCTCCTCACATATCATATTAGCATATTCACCTGAACCAGACTGGGAGTATCCGTCAGAACACGAGGCGTGTTGAAAATCAATCTTATGAATAAAGGCACATAATAAACAATGAAATTTTACACTAAAATTAATATGATCAATACTTAGGATAGAGGATAAAATTTACTTTTAAAAAAAAGGTACGACAATGTTGTCAATTTCTCTAGTTTATTATGCTATTTTCTTCAACTGACAGTTAGTTTAATAAATATTTAAGTCTAACAATTTTAATTCTTGGAAGTATTATAGTATATTGTTTAAAATTAAATATAATACGTGTCGACAAACGGGCTTTCGTTTAGACGAGTTCTTATGTTGAAAAAATAGCCTTCTTTGACACTTGAGTTTTTGTCAATATGCATAAGAAAATCTAATTAGGTAGATGAATTATATAGATTTTTAATAGTATTTATTTGCATTAAAGCAAGTTACCGGATGGTTTTACCTGACAAAACACATTCAAAGAATGTATCCTCGGAATATTTCTTGTGTTTACATGTCTGGTTGATTTCACACGTTGAGTTCGAACAAGCTCCAGTCAGCTCCTAAATGTCAAAAGAGAATCAATCCCTTAAAATAATGATCAAACGTGCAATTTATTAGATATGAAATATGATGGTTGTGGATGAACTCACTTAACGTGTATAATGAAATTAACATTTACTGATTGTTTGACTTAGTGAGTACGTTGACGTTATGGAGCGACGTGTTTCTTTGAACAACGCATGCGGCTATTGTTACGCGCAACACAGCAAAATTTAAATATGTTCTA
>VIAA01000161.1:0-93258 GCA_015776775.1 Magallana hongkongensis
ATATATATATATATATATTATATATATATATATATATATATATATATATATATATATATATATATATATATATATATATATATATATATATATATATATATATATATATATACGCACACAAATAAAGTGTGGTTTTAGAAAATAATATTATATATCCCTAGTTAAAAGCCTCTAAAAGCTTGTTAAGGTGAAAAATGATGAATCAAACCTGACCCTTTTTATTATTTTAACCTTCACAACATTTCTACATCGAGTTTCTGGTTAATGAACATTCGAACTACTTGGCATTTCGGACTGATGAACCTTCGATCTATTCAGCCTTCGGACTAATGCACCTTTGGACTACTGAGCAGACCCCAGATAGTTCTGTTTATGCCTTTCCTCTCCATCATAGTTAATTCGACTGATTTTACGCGGTATATGTACGACTATGTATTGTCTTGTATTATATACAGTTTATTTAAAGAAAAAAAACTATATCAACCAAGATAGATCTTACCTCTATCTTTTTAGAGGTCCGTATTGCTCTGCTTTAAATTTGTATTTCGTTTTATGGATTTTTGAGATGGTTGACAGTTTGTTATTGTCATTTTTCATATAAAACATTTTGACAGTTTTTGTACATTGTAGGTACACCAAGGGATACTGTGTTATTCAAAATGATCTAAAACAGCTGTATTCATCGTTGCAAGACTTTGTCGTTAAACAAGAATTCAAAACGCATATACTGGAAGATGCTTTTGGTATGGATGATATCGAAAAAAAGTTGAAACAACAGAAAGCTGATGTCATGAAGACAGAATGTCCTATATTGATTGCGGGTAAAAAAAATAAAATCATTATTATTGAAAGCAAGAAGATGAAAACAACGCGTATTTATTTTGTTGAGCAAAAAAACAAAAAACAAAGAAACAACAAAAACAAAATTTCAATTTCTTATTCTTAAGAATAATATTTAAATGTTTAATTTATCATTTCAAATTATATTGCTTATTTCACAACTCAAAACTTAGATACAAAAGGGGAGAGAACTAACGTACACGTAGAAATTAAAACGCGTCCGACCCTTTGTGTTTTCATTCCAATTGACCCTTAAGGCCTGTAATCCTCCTGTTAGTACTTATATGGTATTTTTGTTCAGGCATTTGTTACATGTATGTTAATAAGTATACCCATGATATCACTTAAAAAAGTCCAATTAAATTTTGTTTTAATTGTTATGCTGTCAGAGTTTGTGCCAAGTGAAATTTTAAGTTTCTGGTATATAGTTATTAGCAAAACACAAACATATTCTTATGTCAGTTAATCTGTGCATTTGTTTAAAACTAAGATTTCATCCAAAAAAAATCAAATAAAAAAAAGCATCTGAATTCAACCAACATAAACAAAAGACTTGAACTTTTAATGCATAAAAGAAACATACATGCTTGTAAGTTCTGTGTTTTGCCTATAGCTTGGCAACAACATGTAAAACTCATTAAGTAAACCATTGTGAAAACATAATTAAGTTGTAAATAAAATTAAAAAATCAAAAGTTGAAGAGTGTTAGCTTAAATCATGACCAGTTACATGTAACTTAACTAAAATGAGTTTTGTTTACACAATACAGAGTTTTGATTTTGACATTTCTTTACTGTTAAAAAAAAAGACAACTATAATTTCATTTTGTTTTAAAGTTACCCTACTTAGGATTTAAACCATAATCAAATTTAAGACACGAGAATTTAAAAAAAATGCTCGAATCTAGACAATACTACTGAAGATATTGTACATTAATTGTTATTCAAAATTTACCGGCATTTTAGTTATTTTCTTTTGTTTTTGGTTCATTTTGTGTATTCCTTATAATATATTTACATTTTAACAGTTAGGGAAATTTGTTGGTCAAGTTAAGATGGAATAAATTGTAAATAGTTTATACAAAAAGCTTGCAGATGAATAAAACATGTTTACGAACATTTCTTAAATCAATGAAATGTACATGTATAACATTTTTAAAAGAACACATCATAAATGAGTTGATGCTTACACAAATCTTTAAAAATGCATTTTTTTAACATAAGGAGAAACCAGTTCTGGGAAATCGAGCATAATTAATCTAATACTTGGAGTAGAGGTACTACCTACTGGTATTACATCGTGTACATCAAGGGTGTGCAGAGTCAAACACGGTGAACAGTTTGTGATATCTACCAAAGACAGCAACGACAAAGAACTAGAGGATATGTCATTTGAAAACTTGGATAAAAAGGCTGAACAAATGGAAATTCTTGCTAAAACAGACGATGAAAAAATCCGTTACGTTGATGTATATATGCCTGTTCCCTTGCTACAGGTTTATATTTTAAACACATTTGATAATCTCTTTATCAAAACAAAATTATGTTTTACCATAATGTTTAACACAAGATATTTAAATGTCCAGGTGCCTTTGTCTATGAAAGTCAAACCAATCAAATTAGCTCAATATATATCAATAATGACGTTAATTGCGCATGGCTGTGGCACAAGCGGGTTTTGCATAAATATACAAGTTTAACAAAACCCAGTTAAATAAAGAAAAAAACTATAATTCTCAATCGTGGAATAGCTAAGAATCAAATACCTTAAGTTTTAATAAATAATTCCTTGAATAATATATTATGAAAATTACGGTAAGCATGTTCGAAACTATCATCAAGGTCTTCATGCTTTATAGGATGTAATCACACCCTACCATAATGGTCACATCAACATATGCAAAGAATCATTTAAATGACATGTTTACATTTTAGGAATTAACAGAAACTTTTATTGTACTTGATATGTTATTTCCATTTTACAGGGAAACGTGATTATCGTTGATACACCTGGTATCGTTGATACACCTGGGTGTGGAGGTCAAAAGCAAAAGCAAAAAAAAGTTGCAAATATGATGCTGTCATATCTTCCCAATGCATTAGCATTTGTTTTTGTAGCAAATGTTTCAAATTCTGGAATACAAAATGACAAGGTACAAAATATTAATACTAGCCAATGAATAAGATATAAACCGTAATTATAAAGATGAGACATTTACTTTTTGCTCATACTGTTAATATCCCTTTTTTTATTTTTGTATGGTCTGACTGATGAAATACTGCGCCTAAGATCTATACAAAACAATTTCAGCTTCTTCCTGTCCTTTCTAAAGTGAAACGATCAATGGCTGGAATGGTTAGCTTCAGTCCTGAAGATGTCATTTTCGTGTTGAACAAATGGGATACCATATCTCACGAACACGATGACAAAATGGAAAAGTTTTATGAAGAAACAAAAGCATATCTACGTGAAGTGTGGGATAAAGTCGATGAAACACGTATTTTTAAAATTTCTGCAAAAAAGGTATCACTATGCTATATTATATATTTTAATAAGCGTAAGCTTGAAAAAAACACTTATCAATCGGTAACTAAGGAGTTCCTAAGTAAAAAAAAAAATTCTTAAATGTTTTGTTTGAAATATTATGATGAGCTAAACAAGGTCAAATTCAAAATTAATTATTGTGTTAAGTGTATCATTTATATCGACCAAACCTGCTTCCTTTTTTTAAAGTGTGTTAATATCGACACTATGAACACATTTTGTAACATTTTTTAAGTTAGTTGAATTGTCCAAAATTATCACACTTTGACAAAAAAAATCAAGGTGAGCAATTTTTCATAGAACATTTCTACACCCAGTGCTAGTGCGCATGTATGCTTGACAATAAAAGAATGCCTTATATAATTTAAATACTTTATCATTTCCAACTCCTACAATGTATATACGCCAGGAAAACATACACATATATGCGATGTTAAATTTTTTTTTCGCGATGGTGTCGCATCTCTTACATGTGTGTGCTTCTTTAAAAATACAAACGAAGAAGACCATTATAAATTATGACTGTAAAGCATATTTATCAAATCAAGTTGTTTTATTACAAATATAGGTTTCCAAGAGAAAACCAAAGTACACCAAAGAATTTGACATGTTTCGTATGACACTTGAAGAAATCATCGCAAGAAATACAAACAAACGATTGAAGGTTCATTTGAGGTAATTACATTTGAATATTTCATTTTTAATGCACCATCACAGAATGGAACTCTGCAATTCAGTCAACTGAATACTAACTGAAGTGTCTGGAAAGGTGAATGAATGACAAAGTTAAGCTATTTAGTCACTTTCATTTACCTTTCAGTCATATTATAGTTGTCTAAATGGCACAATTGTATCATATGCATTTAATACTTGTTGATCATTAGTTCATATATATATATATATATATATATATATATATATATATATATATATATATATATATATATATAACAGAATGCGACAGTCCAAATTAAATATATTGTTTACAGTAAACAATTTATATATATACACTCAATAAATTCTTTTTCTTGGCACCGGGGATAAATAAGCACAAAAGTCCAATGCTCAAAGAATTTTTTATCTATAGCGCTTTCGCCCTACCGAGCTCTTCAGTAGATTTAAACAAAGTAAACAAGAACATTATGAAGTCAATCACGTGGCGTTAGGAAGGCAACATTATACAATCACTGTGTTGAAGAAGTAATTATGACCTCAAAATATAGTGACGTCAAAATAGTATAACGTGTATATTAAGAGTCAACACAATTATAATCAAAAAAGCTCAGTGTCTCTTGTGCGTATACAGGTATTCATGTATGTACAGTTAAAGAGATATTGAACAGAGATGTAAAAAATACATACTATGAGAATTTAACTTTTGTATAAACAGTTTTACAAAATGATTTGTCTTCAGCTTTACACAATTGTTCGCTGTTTTCTTTAAGGACATAGGACGTTCCTTGAATTTATATAGTTTTCCTTGATGTTTTTTTTCCTTATTGATTAAAAGTTAAACCTGTTAATTCTAAAAAATTCAGGGTACATTACCAAGCTAAAATATTTAGAATTTTTCTTAAAATAGCAAGCAAAATACATTTGAATGCTTATAAATAAAGCCATACTTTACATTTTCGATTGAACACTTTATATCTAAAAAAAAGAAAAAATCATATAACATAAAAATATAATTATAAAATTACTCAGTGTAAATTTTCACATTTTGGAGATAAGAAAAAAATGGAATATAGGGCGCATATGACCTTAACTTTATGAAAAAGGTTAATATAAAAGTTTCGACCTCTCCGCATAAGTCAAAAAGACCGCTGCATAGTGTGTTCCTCACATATTGGTCTCTTATCTGCTGTTTGTGGACGCTGTATCTGCAAGTTTGGTTAAAAAAAATCGGTCCACAATATGCCCCATTTGGCCTAGAAAATTTGAAAAAATATACACAAAGATTTACAACATTTCTGAAGGAATATTTTCAATCTATATCAGGGTCCAAATCAAAATATGCACTACTTTCCTTTTACCGGATATTTGCAAATGAAATCTGATTGCCCAAACCCTACCGGCCCGTTAAACATTTTCTGGGAAAATCTTAAAGTTTTACCAAATTCAATCGTAAAACCAAAAGCGCATTCATTACGGCTCAATTTTATTACAGAGAATAAAAAATATAGCATCAATTGTATATATATCATTCAAAATATTAAGCCGTAAACAATGCACTCATATAAGGGAAAAAATAAATACAATATTCGTGGCAACATCAAAGCTGTCGTCTGGAAGCTGTCAAGAACAAAAGAATAGCGTTATGTACCGAATCCACGAAAATCAAGCAAACCTTCTAAGTGGATTCATTATATCTGAAGGTGAGTGCTTCTTAATAATTTTATCGATCATTTGTTCTACATTTTTTTAATATTCTGTAACACTTTTAATGAATATAAATAAACAAACTTGAGCATGAGAAACGTCACGTAACCCTGTTCACAATTTGAGCTCTCAGGTATTCATGTCGGTTTTCTACCGCTTCGCTTCGCGACGGTTGACAATAGTTTTCTCGGGGTGTCAATTTCAACTGTTACCCTCCCAAACAGGCACTATTAATATAATAACAGACGGTTCTTATTCGTGCTATGTCATAACGTCTTTCTACTCTCGTACACCAACACGCCTTGATTTATCATATATTGGTCTATGCACCGTAGCATAACATACACACTTTTACTCTCTTTATTTCCTTATCTTTATTTCCTTATCAATTTTCTGCTCCTCGGTGAAAAACGGAATGCACACATTCTATTCACAATGAAAATGTTAAACATTGACAATTCCCAATCACCGTAATAGAAACTATATGAACTTTTTATATTAAAAAGAAAAAGGGTTTCATTCACTTTTTGTGTATGCAAAAGACATTAAAACTCATACAAAAGGATGAGACAAAAGATTTCAAATAACTATCTCAGATAAAGAACATATAGAGATTATTGTTGTTTATTTTTAATTACATCTTGTTTAAGTGATATATACAGTTTTGGGTTTTTTTTTCAGTAAAGGACAATAACTCGAATTGTAAGGTGTTGGCATCCAAAATTATAAGTATAAAAAAAAATGAAAATGAATTTTTTATGCAACAATATTGTGTAAATTAACTTGACAACAGGAATTAGTTATCAATTTAAAAAAAGAAAATTAACACTTGAATCAAAATAACAGCATATGGCGAACCACCCCTCCTCCCTAATTCTTTTTATCGTTATTGTTAAGCTACATAAAATTCACAAATTAACAAATGATTTGGACATGCTCTTATATATTTTGTAGCTGTCTCAGGTTACTGTTTCCAGCACTTTTTATGAATTTCAAAGAGAATATACATACCTGACAAATTGGGACAAAGGGAAAATTATAATTTCGTCATACACAATTTGATACTTCACTTTTTTACATGGAAAAATGAACATGAATGAAAACAAATTAATAATGGGAAATGTTTACATCTTCTCTCCATTTCGGGATACCTTACCCATTTTTTCAATATCCTCATCGTGGTACCCCTCATTTTGTTTGCAATGCAGAATCGCCTTAAGCTTTCTAATTTTGGTTGTTCATTACAATTCTAAACAGTAGAAGGAGTGTTTAAGAACAGAAAAACTGGATTTATCATTTTAGTGAATTGACATTTTGGTAATTTGGTAACAAAGGTATTATAATTGATTGATTATCAGAATATCACGGGGGGAAATGGTGGAAGCAGATACTTTAGACAGAGTAAATTACATGATTGTGTGTTTTAAGATTATCCCTTAACATAGTATTTTATCAAAATAAATATTTCAGATATGCCAGGTTCTAGACAGAAGCATTATGGTTGTTTCAACTGTCCTAAAAGAGTAAGACAGAGGGATAGGCACTTAATTTCATCTAGAAATAGAGCTTTCATTTCCAAATTAAGAGAAAGGACTCTCTCTGTAACAAATGTAGATGCATGTGCCAGCATGACATAAAAAAGAAAACCAGTATGCCCAGCAGGGCACAGCAGGTTCTAGCACAATCCACTAAAGCTCTTCCATTCAGTCCTCCATCCATTCCTCTCCCATTTCCCAGCACTTCTAGAGGACATGCTTAATGCTGCATATGCAAACGCCAAGATCCGACGTTGGTCGTAGTCCCTGTAGGTGTAAGACATCACATCATTATTACTAAAGAGGCCATCACCCCTGCTGGAGCTCGCTCCTATCCAAACCACCTGCAACAAAACATAGAATATATCAACCAATATCGGATTCTACTATGTTTAATAAGATAGGAATCACAGAACTACATGTAGTTAAGCTTCTGCAGAATGAGGTTTAAAAGAAGGAGAGGACGAGATTAGACTTTGATAGCCGTGGGAATCTTGCTTCAACGGATTACCAAAGTCTGCTTGGAATATCAAAAACTGCCTTTGAGGACTTACTGACCTATGTTGAGGGGAAAATGAAGGTCACTCTATTTGAACAGAGCGTACAACCTTAGCCATATTTTCAATGAAATTAAGAGGAGGGGAGTCAAATCGAATTCTGTCCACTCTATTCAACATATACCAATCCAGTGTGCATAGAGGTGTGAAATCAATACAGAAAACACTGATGAATGGTGGATTTGTAGCCCAAAATCTGGGATTTGGACATGTCACCAGAGAACAGATAATTCAGTAACACACACAAGACCTCTGTCCCAGACGATTCTTGGTGATACAGTGTCCCAGCCAACATTACTCGTCCTTGATGGAACTTACATATATATACAAAAAGGTGGCAATTTCAGGTTTCAGCGACAATCATTCAGTCTCCACAATGGACGGCCACTAGTGAAGCCGATGATTATTGTTTCTACACCAGGTTATTTTGTTTCAGTACTGGGTCCTGATATTGCAAGAAACAATAAGGCCGCAATCCTGAATCACATTATGCACAGCAACCTCGAGGACATTCGGAGTTGTGTACAGGAGGAGGACATATTTGTGGTTGACCGTGGATTTAGAGATTCCCTGGACTATCTAGAGTAAATAGGGATTAAAGCCATCATTCCTGGCCAAAGGAGACAAGCATATGTCCAAAGAAAATGCGAACACCAGTCGATTAGTGACAAAGGTATGGCCAACTATTAATATATCCCTCAATATAAGGTACATTTTCAAAGTAAATTAATGAATGTACATAACCTATAAAATATCAGGTTATGAACAAGCATTAATATATTTAAAAAACTGATAATATATATAGAACCATTTATATTTAAGTAATAAAATAGAAAGAGATATTTATATAAATTATATAATTGAATTATGATTCACAGATACGTTGGGTTGTTGAGTCTGTCAACGCTAGGATCAAGCAGTGGCGTTACCTAAGACACATCCTACCTTCTAGCCAAATTCTTCACATTGGTGACTTTGTCAGGATTGTATGTGCCATTTGCAATAGGCAAATTGCTTGACTTTAAACTTTTAAATGATTAAACAATTCAATCATCATCGATTGTTACATGTATTACTATTTATTTTGATATAAATCTGTAATACAGTTATATCAAATGGATAAGGGTTTTTTGGTCTTCTAACGTTTAAGCTCTGTATATTTTTGAAACAGATTAGTCGAAAATACACTTATGATATGCAAATTACTCCCTACCATTTTACTTTCAGATACCGAAAACCCCTTGCAAGTGGAGACACTAAAGAAGACCAGGGCCCAGGGGCAAAGATTGTTTTTCTCACCAAGCAGGTGAGTACCCTTCAGCACCATGTAGTGGAAAACCATCTAAACAGACGCTCAGTATGCTGGAAGAAGGTTGATGACTTGATCGACTTTACAAACATTGATGAAGAACAACATAGAGCCATCACATTGGTTGTATACCGACTGTGTCTATCACCATCCTACGCCCAAGAACTTATAGAGGGAGATTGCAGGGCTGATACTCGTGTATTGGGTATGTGATCCCATGCTGCTGCTATCCTTTGGTATCTTGGATATGCTCGACATCACAAAGATGAGAAACTGGGAGTTGGAGACTGGGGGTTGGGGGTTGTTGATGATGCCACACTGGTGGATGACTCTGACAGCTCCAGTGAAAGTGATGAAAGTGGACCAGAGGAGAAAATGTGTGAAAAGTTTGTCCAGTTTAATATACATTTACCTGTACAGTTCTTTTCTGTCATTGTGTGTTCCTATTTACTTCCAGAAACTATTATGTTTAATATTGAGAGAAAGAGAGAGAGAGAGAGAGATCTTCCCTTACCAAAAAATTAACCTTCTGGCAACACATTCTGGCATTATTGAAGCAATATTGCAGCAACGTTCTGGCAATTCATTGCGGCAATGTTGCTGCAGTATCGTTTTTCGTATGCAAATGAGATTGCGGCAAAATTGCCAGAAAGATGTTGCCGCAAAAGTTTTGCTGCAACATATTGTTGCGACAACACCTTTCTGGCAATACATTGCGGCAATATTGCTGCTGTATCGTTTTTCGTATACAAATGAGATTGCGGCAATATTGCCAGAAAGATGTTGCCGAAAAAGTTTTGCTGCAACACACTGTTGCGACAACACCTTTCTGGCAATAATTGAGATTGCAGCAATATTGCCAGAAAAGTGTTGCGGCAAAAATTTTGCTGCAACACCTTTCTGGCAATACATTTGCATATTAAAAATGACAATGCAGAAATATTGGTTCAATGCATTTTCTGTGTTCTGGCATCAATCGTACATTATATACAATATTTATTAATAATAAATGTATACAGTAAAGCAATCATAGATATTATGTTAATCTACAAACAAATGAAAAAAAAAATCTTTAATTGCCATTACAGTTTTATTTTTTTAACAGTTGCAAAAAGATCACAATAAGACAAAAAATTTGCATTAAATTTGGACTTTTCAAAAATGAAAAAGACAGTTTGTGATTACACAATATCAAAGAAGTAAAAAATTATTTTAGTCAACATAATATACACAAAATAAGTATTGAATTAAAAATATGTTTAATATTAGAGATCTGATATTGGAATTTCATCATGCTTATAAAGAACACCAGTTAAAATTAATAATCTTTAAATTTAACGCATTTTATATATACAATAAACACAAATATGATGAACAAATCATGATGAAACTTGACTAAAAGTAATCAGCCGATCAGTGACGATTTGTTGCTGCAGATAAACATGTATTGCAGTTTGACTGACACAACGCGCACAGACGGATATGGACAAAAGTTCACTGTTTACTGTAAGCAAAGCTCAAACCATATAGTTCACAATTCCTGCACAACCACTTGCTGTATCACGATTGATCGAGGCATTCGTCCTAGGCATTCCAAATGTCCTTTTTTGACAGTCTCGTGGAAATTCTGATTTCACACATAAACAATCACAAAAACAGCTTTCAGAATATCACAACAATATCCACATTGGAATTCAGCACTGTTGTGTATATGTTCCTCTCCTTATTCTTAAATTACGTCATCATTCTTTTTTGGTTGCCAGTCACCATCCATTTCATCAGTAAGGTGACAGCTTTCTTCATGGGTTTCTTCAGGTCTGTGTAACCCAGGGCAGACATATTGGGAAGATAAATGGATTTCATATAAGCACATTGGCAATTGTTTTCATATTTTAAGCAGTTTCTGTTAATTCGTGCTATCGGGACGAATAATTATTAAATAGCTGTGACGATCAAACATGCGTTTATTCAATACACATACAACATAATTCAATCATGCACCGAACCCGACCTGAATTCCGAACCCGTTCCAAATATAGTATACAGCATTTCATCAACAGTTTCTAAGAAAACAACATACCATTATTAAAGCTACAATTAAATTGCTCTACTAACTCAGAGAGGAACATGAGTTTATTTGGCCATTTTTGTTGTTGTCATAATAATGTAAATTTTATAAAATGCAATTACCTGTATGGTTATACATTTTCGAATTATAATTTTCTAAATTTGAAATTGTTGAAATAAAGTTTTTTAGATTATTTGTTCATACAAGTAAACATTAAAAAAAAAATAAAGGGCGTTTTGCTCGATCCGATACTCGGTATTGTCTTAGGATTGGTCTCATGCGCGGAAATAAAATAATCCAAATTTCTTAAAATTACATTATAAAATTACAAAAGTATGCCTCGGACCCCCTTCCCCTGGCAAACTCAAATAACCGTCGGACCCCCCCCCCACCCCCTTGGAAAAAAATGTCTTGATCCGCGCATGTGTCTTAAACAGTGTTAAACCCATCGGTAGAGTCTAATTCTAAACTTACGTTTTCACAAAACGTGCTCATGCTGATGGTGCAGGGCGTGTCGACATTCGCTTCATTAACTAAGATTCGTCCTCAGTTCAGCCGTTGATTTTTTCACAGATAAACACTCCATTGACAGTGTATTTTTTAACCTTGTTTACAGATAATTCCCGTATTTCATTCATTTCACCATCTCCAGTGGTGGCAAAAGGCTCGATGGCAGACAACATGGCAGCATCGAATGTGAAAATTGGCGGCTAGCGATTTGATCGACCAATCAGCGCGCGCGTAACTTAACATTGGAACAAAAGTAAAAGTGGAAACAAACAGCTTACGAAAATTCTTAATTCAACATGCATCGAGCAAGTTAGATACTAAAATCTATGTAGACTGATATTTCAACTTAATAAAAAAGAATATACCGTTACAAAAGAACAGACAGGTCGGTATTCACGTAAAACATGAGTGGGGGGGGGGGGGGTGATTGAAACAGTCTTTTATAGTGAAACATAGTAACTATGCATAACAGCTATATGCGATTGAAGGGAAATGACAGTTTTAGACTTGTGCTGAATGTGTAAAATTTCATAAGTCTAAATTCTGCTAGAGCTTTTGCAAGCTCAGTAAGCATTATCAATCAGAGAAAAAAGAAAAGTTTGTAATAAACTTCTGGCAAATTTTGAGGTGTTAATTTAAATCATATCTAAATAATTGACAATTCGTTTACCCCTCTCCACTGCTCGCCTTCTCCTTAAATTAAAATGTTTATTATTGTTAGATAAATTTAAATGAAAGTGTTATTGTATTACTTATGCATTTATTTTTTTTCAATTAAGTAAGTGGTTTAATTTAAATGCATGTTTGCAATCTGATCAGAGAAGATTTGACACGAATTATTTCGAGCTGGAATGCAGCTTGTTATAATTAATGCAGAAATCAAATATGATGCCTAGCAGTATTGCCAGAATTATAGATTATGTATAAATTAATTAGTCCATGATTTTAAATGATCAAATACATGTAGATGTTACCAGCAAATTATTTCTGGCAGTATGATACTGAGTATACCTAGAATATAACTAGAAGTCGTTGCAGCTAGTGGCAATATTCTAGGTGCATGTTAATATATTTATTTTACAGAAATAACTCTAATAGTATTGCCAGAATGTTGCCATAAGTTATTGCCGCTAGCGGCAACACTCCAGCAGTATTGCCAAAATGTTACCAGAAGTTGTTGCAGCTAGCGGCAACATTTCACTAGTCTCAAAATCTGGTTTCTGGTAACAAAAATTTGTTGCTGCAATATTGCCGCATTGTTGCAGCAATAATTTTAGTTTGGTAAGGGTTATTGGTATGAGAGAGAGAGAGAATATATCTTACTGATGAGAGAGAGAGCTAGAGAGAGAGAGAGTTATCACTTGTGTCATATGTGGACAATTGATTTTAAATTGATTCAATTTATTGTTTCTGCAGCAATTTAATGGTTTATTACTCAACTACTTTGTAGTCATAATTGTAATAATTGTCATGTCGGAAAAGTGCATGTTTATACACATCCTGTTACTCGTGTAGTTCATTTAGTTTTCATTATATAGCTAATCTACCATGATCTACGAAAATTTGAAATTTTAAAATCTATGCATCTTTCTAGGCAAATATCCTGTATATCAATTGAATTCACATTAATATATTGTTATTTTTATTTCTGGGTTATGGATAATATAATATATGATTAAGAACTCAGCATATGTTTTGTTTTATTCATCAAGGGACGTATATACTAACGGGATAGGCAACTTCTACATGTTTACTTCCCAAACTATCACGCGAGCCTTGGCAAGTTTTTTAAACTCTGTTTATTAAATTCCAGTAAAATATGTCGTTTTTATTAGATTATTTATTTCCTCTTTTTTAAACGGAAAGGTTTTCATACATTTTAATCATATGTAGTAAACTAACTTACATAGCTTGCAAATATATTGCTCTTAAAAACTACTGAGTAAATTCGAGTCGACAATGTTTTTACGAAGCGCTGTCGATTCAATTCGATATGTATCGAATGCGTACATATGGTCCATGAGTATCCGCAAGGATAAATTAAATGGTTACTGAGTTTAAAAACTGATTGAACAGTTATTCGTTTTTAATCATTAATTCTGAATAAACAATTTCTGTTTGTTATAATTGTTATCATAAATGATTTTAGTGCATGGCTATGTACCCTGTAAAGACCCTCTATATTACATATAAAACCATACTGTTCTTTGGAATTTTACTACAGCATATTGCAATAAATATTATTACTTATTTATTTACTTACATGTATCTTAATTTCCCTGCATACATATTTCTCAAGCATTTGCCGAATAATGCATGTATATGGTACATGTACACAGCACTGTGCATCATAATTTTTTTTTTTGGCAAATATGCTGACGTGACACATTTTAACAACCATATTTAATGACGTCATACTTAAAAAAGAAAGACATTTCCAGGTAGCACATATCTTAGAGAGTATATGATAGTATAATATTCAATATTTGAAACTAGGCCATTATTCATGGTTGAGGGTCGAGATCTTTGTCCTATATAGTTGGCACAACAAGTATGGCATGCAGTAAGGTTAGGTTATTTGATTTGCAATTTATTATTGATTACGTTAAAATGTATGCAGGCCCATACATACGGCATGCATTTTAAAGTAAATTCATGGATGATGACACATGGGTGTCAAAATAACTCGATGACCCTCCATCCAAAATATTAAGCCCTCCATCCTAGAACGTTGAAAAATCGATTTATAGATAGTGACAGCAAATAAACGTCTCATAATTTCATCTAGTTAAGCAGCTAAAATATGTAGAATCTAATTATAATTTTCTACTTCAAAACCCCGCTATAATTTTTTTTCGATAGTGACTCGTTTCTAGATATTCATTTGCGATGATCTATTAATTTATTATAAAGAAAGAAAATTATTTCGTCTTCAACATTTAAAAATTAAATATTTCTAATGATGTTATATATTTATTTCGACCATCTTTCTTATGGACCTATTCACAGAGCGCAATATTGTTGTGAATGACTTCAACAACCTACAGTTAATACGGGAAAAACAAACACCAGTGAAATTAAAAAAACAAAAACTATGAAAGACTTTTTGGAAGAGTCTCTTAACAAAGCTTAATTGTGCCAATAACCATGCTGAGGAAACAATAAGATAAATTGTCTAAAGAATTGTCTAAAGAATGTGTCCAACTACAACACATTGAGTTTTTAACATAGGATATGTAATGTTATGTAGTTGGATACGGAAGTTATCACACGAGTGAGACATAATTTTCACGAGTATTTCGCATTCGCCCCATGAGAAAAAACGTGTTTTGAAGTTGGAGACGGAATTATTTAACTCATAAGACGAATGCGGATCATTCGTGAAAATATTTTTTTTTTTAAAATCCTGCCTCACTTGGTGAAATAACTTCCATATCCAACTACATAACTTTACATATGAGAACATTCTCGTCAATTTCTAACGCTTTAATTTTACACAAAAAAATATTTCTGCTGATTTCAAATTAATTTTTATTGTTATACAACAAGTATACAGATCGTGATTTTTATTTTTTAGAATTCTGAAAGAGTTTTTGAAAGAGTCGAACAGAGTTCTTTCAACAAAGCTTGACTGTGCCAATAACGATGAAGAGGAAAACAATAGAAAGTTAGATAAATTGTCTAAAGAACTGACAAAACTCGAAAAAACAAGAATAGAGGTAAACAAACTATATATGTTGTTGTTCCGATTTTTTATATTCTGTTATACAAAATAATGTTAGCGATTCTGAAATTGAATGACCGGCATGGTGAACTTTTTAAAGAAAACTTTGATAAACAATACTTGTATCGTTGGCTGTCTATTTTTGTTCATCAAGGGCATTCTTAGAAAAATTAAAGTTTACATATTAAAGATAATACATCTGGTGTAGTGCTTAAACCTTTACATGCTGTACTATTTTTTATGTCATGTTTAAAGCCATTGCAAGTTTATATCAAACACATGTGATGAATAACTGCCAAAAGTAATTCTATACAATTGTCATGTATCTTTAAGTCTTGAGAATGATAGTGTAAAAAGTTTTCTCATGTGTGTGAGAGAGATATAGTGAAAGAGAGAGAGGGGGTGTAAAGCTGTTTATTTATATACTGTGGAATAATTAAATTTTGTTGGTGCCAATTTTCGTGGATGGCTTAAATTTTACAGGTTAGCGAGGACGTAATTTCGTATATTCTCATATATCTACAAAAGGAAATATGAGTTTATTACCCTAATTTATCAATTCGTGGAAGATGTTCGTGGATGAGAGGTACCCACAAATTGCACGAAAATTGAGCTACCACGAAATCTAATGATTCCACAGTATTACCATATTCAAAATACATATTAACATAATTAGAGTTTTTAAGGGGCCAGAAGTCCAAAACTTCGATCAATAATAATATTAAAAAGGATAATTGTTTTTTAAAAGCAATATAGAAGAACAGATGCTCTAAAAAGTGTTTTTAACAATATACTGCATTGTTTATTGTGGTTGATTGCCTCGGTAAGGTGTTAAAAGGGTCAGGTTTTAAAACAGTCAGAAACATGTACTTGAATTTACAAAACTGTAAACAATTCCTGAACACATGTTGAATGAAACATGCTTATATTTGCAATACCTTTCATTTGATATCAAGTAAAAGGCGCTTACTCAGTTATTACTTGTTACTAATTATAGAAGCAAAAACGTTCACTTTTAAGCAGTTTTCTTGACAGTATCATCAGTTATTTGTTTATTTAATTAGTGCTTTAAGGGACATATTTTTGAAAGTAATGTAGCAGAAAATTTGGTCAGAACAACGCTCTTAACAATGTGGTACCTTACAAATTTGGGTTAATGGCCCGGGTAAAGAGTAAAAAACTCGGGTTTTAAAACACTGTTCTTCAGATATCTTTAAGAACGGTTAACAATTTTTAAACAATATTTGGAAAAAATATGTTAATAAATACGAGACCTTTCGTTTGACATCAAGAAAAATGGGCTTGCTCCTTCATTAAAGGAGGAAGGGGGTTCAAAGTTTTGTTTTTATTATAAATTTTACTGGGCAAAAACTTGTTTTATGTTATAAAAGCAAAAGTTTTATTCTCGAGGTTAACTACCAGTACAATATCTTACTTTACTCATATATTACATGTACGTAATTAAGGGTTAAAAGTTTTGCGATTGTCTTTAAAGTAAATAACTTGATTAATTCCAATAATGTTTAAGGACTGTTGAAATAAAATGTTGGCAAAACATCCCTTAATGGGTTACGGGTCAGCATTTCAATTTTAATTCATAGATTATCTTTGTTTGTAAATAATCTATTATTACATACAGAACAAAAAAGTTTTTCATATATGTTTACGATGCAACAATAGTTTAAAGTGTTTATTGCTTCCGTCACTTTTTGATGACTTTCAATCAAAATAACGTTACCCGTCAATGAAGTTTAACTTGAATCGATAAAATGGAAAACAATCAAAGATATCTTTATTGTGACATCATCTGTGTATACCCAGAGAATTTCACAGGAACAAAAACATATAATCAAACCAGGATTCAAAATGGGAATGAATTACATTTTCTCCATCTGGAAGTAGTCAGGGCACATATGTTTAATGTTATCATCCGGATTAATCAATATTGTTTGCAATACAAAATCCCCGTAGACAAAGATATCAGGTCGCAAACCTGTTAAAAACTCTTTAAACACTGATGAGGACTATTTTTTTTAGATTTTGAGAATTTTTTGGGGGGTCAATTTGTTAATCCATTGTAAATGCAAATGGGAATTACACTACATGTACTATAAAAAAAATCCAGGAAAATTGTCATTTGTTGATATATAAGCGAGTAACAGAGCTTGTAATTCTTTGCTATGTAAACAAAGCTTATGTTTACATTTGGAATATTAAAGTGAAAATTCCAATGTTAGACCTAAAATGAATGTGTTAAACGAACGTTAGAAACTGTTTATATATGCTTTAAATGAAAAAGGAGATGGACAAATCAGCTTGATTTCTTACTGGTATATTAACATGTAACCTATGCATACAAAAACAGGGCACGATCTTTCACAAAGAATCATGAGCGCTTTATCTTGCTTACAACTCTATGACTGACTCTCAAATTTCACATGATCATTAAAAGTGCTTTTCTGAAGCATTGTTAATATTGAAAACAGAAAAAAAGAATTTGACCAAAATCGTGACCATGCCCCTTGGACCAGGAAGGCTCTAAGGTCTTTTACCTATAATCTTAAATGGCCAATAATTTGTTATTACTTATAGAAAGAAAATGTTCACTGTAAACTGTTAATTTACACAGTACCAACATTATATTATATGTTACGTAATTAGGGGTATTAGGGGGCCAAAAGTCCCAAACTCCGATCATTATTATCAGTACGAAGGAACAATATTTTGAAAATCAATGTACAAGAAAAACTGCTCAGAATGGTGTAACATGCAATCTTCAAATGATTGGTTCATGGCCCCGGTAAAGAGTTACATGTATGAATCAAATTTGGTCGTCGTGATTTATATGTATCAATTTTGAAGAGTTTCAGGTATATTTACATTTAATTGCAATGTTATTTTTTTTAAAGAGTGGATACATGTAAAAGATGTATTTTACACCTCGTCATTTCAATTATTTGCACTTACTGGCAGTATATAACATCAGAAATACTGTTATTTTCATAATTTAATTTTTTTAAATTTTTTTTTAGAATTGGAAATAAAGAGCGACACCCCGAAACAAGGGCAATTCGGTTTTTCCAGATATGTATCGGGTTGATAAATCTTTTTGAAAGGAAAACTGTTTAAAAACATTTTGTTTCATGCTAAAAATGGCGGAAAAGGGTTAACTATATGATCTTTCCGAATTGTGAGCATTTAAGTAAAAAAAAATTCTGAAATACCTTATTTTGTACAAAGAAAACAAAGAATTATAGTGACATGATGAAGTTCATTTTAGGAGGCATTTTAGACCCATATAATATAAAGTCTTTTTGGAATTTTTTCATTGTTAAGTTTTAAACAATATCTTTGAACGTGCCATTATTTTGGTAAGACATCTGATACAAAAGATGTTTTACCATACATGTTTTGATTTGATATCAAGAGAAAAAGAGTGGTGTTTCAAGTTAGGAGCCAAATGGGGTCTCTCTCTTTTTTTTATCACAGCTTTTAATGAAATAATAGTTTATTATGATAATTAATTTGGCGTATTGTACAGTATATCTATACATTACCGTTATTTACTCCTATGGCGTTGTTTGGGGTTTTATTGGTACGAAAGTCAATTGTTTTAATCCTTGATATCCAAAAAAAAAAAGCAGAACTATTTTGAAAACAATATAAAAGAAATGATGCTCATAAAATAGTTCATAACAATATTCTAATTAAGTTCACTTTTACTAAGCTCGTATGGATAATGCACAGGTATACATATTCAATAGGTTGCCGACGTGTGTGTGTGTGTGTGTGTGTATATATATATACAGGTGACACTCGGTGGCTCGAACTTCGATCTCTCGAAGTTCTTGATCTCTCGAAGTGAACTCATGCTCCCGATGTTTTTCTCTATATAACTAAGCAAATTTACTCTCGATCTCTCAAACCCCGACCTCTCGAAGTTCTTGATCTCTCGAAGTAAAACCTTGGTCCCGTTAACATATTTCATTGTTTTTCACTCTTGATTTCCGGCTACCATAATTTTAGAAACAAAATGGTCGGAACAAAAATTTCCGGAATTTTTAAACTTTCGATCTCTCGAACCTTTGACCTCTCGAAGTTTAATCATGGTCCCCTGAAGTTTGAGTGTATCGAGATTCACCTGTGTATATATATATATATATATATATATATATATATATATATATATATATATATATATATATATATATATACTAGTATATATATAAATTTTGCAAAAAAAAAAAAATAAACCGAATAAAAACGATACTGAGAGAAAAGAAAATGAAAAACGCTGTGCATGGTTTATTATTTTGAATTATTTCTGCATTACATATTGTACTTATATTCAATTATAGAATTTAAGAAAGACGATATATTAATTTTCTTCTAGGAAATTTCAAATATGGAACGGAACATTGACGTATTTTTTGATAAAGTGTCAACTGAGTTCCACAAATACCTTCACCACCAAGACTTCGAAGCGGTAGTTCTGAAGGATACAGATAAATTTACAAGATTTTCCATCGGAAAAGAATTGAATACTCGCTTTGAAAACGAAACGAAAGCTTGGCAGGAAAACCACATTAATGACATTTTTCAAAGATCAATCATGGCAGATCTTATTGAAAAATTTGAAAACATCCATAGAAATCTACATTCTATCAAAGACGATTTAAAAGGATTTAAGACCCCGTTTGATGTGGATAACAAGATCGGCAAAGCGCTAGCTTCGGGTGCAAGTGGAGCAGGTGTCATTGGTAGTTTTCTAATGCAACGCGTTATTACGAATCCTGGGGTCGTATTCAGCATTGCAACTGTAGGGCTAATAAGCGGGATAGTTTTTTTCAGTCTATTAAAGTTGGAGCTTGTAGACGAATTTGACACTGTACGAAGTAATGCATTTCAAGCAAGAAGAGATGTGTTCACAACAGACAAAATACAGCGTATCTTAAAAAAAGAATATTTCGACGGGATTCAGAAAATTATAAAGGCATTTTTAGAAGGGGAATTAGAGAAAGAAATAATGAAAATAAAGGAAAATATCTCTGCAATGAGAAATAAACAAGGCTTCTTCCAATCTGAAAAAAAAAACTTTATCTTACTTGCAATCAACGGTGACCAAGAAAATGGAAAGTTTACATCAGATTGAATGCATGGACATAAAACCTGCATAAAAGAAATACATTTTTTTTTCAAATCGGACTATTTTGAAAGAATTCTGAACTGACGAATGATGAACAATTAACTGATTCCATTATTGAATGTAGTTTAGCATCATTTAAAAACCCTAATTCTTGTCTATACCCTATCTTTTTAGACGGTGGCTATAAATAGCCACGGTCCTCCTAGCGGATAAGGAACGATAACCCTGTTAGGTACATGTATGCAGTGTTACAGGCAATGTTTTATCTACGTGTCGATTTCAGTATGAGAATTAATTTTATCTTATCAGATATTTTTAGCATTATAGGTGCTAATTATTTTGTACATACATTTAAATAATGTATGAAATGTATGATGTAAACAATTGTCAGAAACACACTATTTAAACTGGTTTGCCATTTCATATTTCAGCAATTATGCTTCATTGATAAATTCAGTCATTTTCAACGCATAAGTTTTTGTTGAGGCAGTATATTTATTTTGTTGTAGCTTATTCCAAAGAATTCACAACATATACTGCCAATGAATATTACATAAATTACATTTTATTGAACTTCAACCGATCAATGGCACACTTTCTTCTACAAGTGTGCATGTGTTTTCAAACACACAAAAAACTTTAAATTTACGATACAAATATGTTTAATTTAGGACTGACCTGTGATTTACAATGTACCTTATTTCAAGTTGTACCTCACTCAGTCTGTAGAAACATTAAATTTATTACAGGCACCTCAATATTCATCAGACAATATTTACTGCTGATGTTGACGCTTTACTTGCTGCTGACTTTCTCTCTAACACGCTAATCGACGTCGGATTGTAAAATTCACGTGCAAATCGCGATCGAGTCGCCATTTTACATGTATATAAACTACATTTTACGATGTTTCAAAGATTTTCAGTTCAGATTTTTTTTTACATATGCTGTAAAACGTCTTATGGATTTCACGGCGTGTTAGCTTGTGTATCTCTAATTTGCAGCAAACGCTAGCTTTTTGTGAGAAAAAAGAATCGGTTCAACTCATGTGATATTCCATATATATTTTTGGTACATTGTGAACGGTAATGTAAGATATAATCATTTTGTTACCTAAACAGTTTCTGACGAATTTTTTCACAATGAACTGAATAACGCAATTCGATGAGCGAAGTACAACTAGTGACTTTAATTCATATGCGCCCGTCCCTGCTACGTGTATTAGAGAATCTTTTCTTTGGTTTTGGGGGCATTTTTTCACTAACAGATAACATTATTTACATATGTACGTATACATCGCCCCGTTTGTTCTCAAATAATTTTTAACTCGCGCGAACAACTCCATTATGAACTTTCTTCGACATTTGTGTCCAAGTGTTAGCATCATGTTGTCAACATGCATTTACAAATGGGCGGGCCTATATAAATAAGCCAGTTTGTTGCGACTTGCAATTGAAATACACACCGGTTAGAAAGTGTCATCACTTAACACAATGCTACATCGGCCGTAGCGTAAACATACTTGCTATATTTGCGATAAATAATGAAACAGGAAGGCCAAAAATTGTGCTTCATAGATGACTGTAGAATTCTGCTGAGCTACAGAAGAATAGCTTTCCGTAAATATTGCAAGGATTTGCGAACTTTTGTCTAGTACAGTACATGCAAAGAATAAAATCAAAGAAGGTGGGTGAAAAAGGCGCGTAAAATGCCCATATGAGGAATGGTTAGATACAGCAAAAATATCATTAAAATCCGATACTTTTTAAAAAAATAATTAAAAACAATGTATATTTAAGGTAATATCGGGTTGTAACGTTTAAATATTTTGAATACTTGCAATGTATTGATTTAAACTGGCATATGCGTATCAAAACCTCCAAATAGTGTAATTTTTATAACTTCAATGCCTTTTCTTTCATAGAGTGGGTCTGAGCTCCATATTTTTTGTCACAGTCTAAATGTGGTTTAAGTTAATATGAATAAATGATGCATGCATTCAACGGGAACTTAAATTGGGGAAGAGGGTGACCACCTTCCTCATTTTTTTTTCAAATCAGTATTTTGTTTAAAATTCTCATTTTGGACAGTGATAAAAATTGTACTGGAATTTGACTGACCTATCAAATAGAATTTACAGATATGACGACCTAAATACCTACTCAATGGTTTAAAAAAATCATTATCATTTTCCATCCAGCTGCAGCAAAAATAATTAAGGTCATGTACATGCACTATATCTCATCCAATTCAGTTTAGATTTGTCATCCTTCAGTTTAAATATTCAACTATGCAGTTTGTGTTTTTTTTTTTAATTTTAACGAGTAGATTGAGAAAATAATTAAGAAAATATTCGAAAAGGAAAAAATAAGTTAAGTGTTTTAACATTTTAGTATTCTGCATTAGTTTAAAGTGTTAATTCTCGTGCTTGCGCCGAATACCATCTAGTTATTCAAAATTAAATCCTGCAATATGGGGTCACTGCGCACGGTCAAAACCTGTGTTATGTCAACAATTAATCATATAATGTCGAAAGCAATATTTCTATTGATTCGGCTAAAAACCTTATGTAAAATTGAAATCTCAAATTAAGTATTGTCATACTATGTTATGTATATCGTTTCGTTGAAAAAAAAACCAGTTACTAAAGATAGTCCTTTTTAAAATTAACGTCGTCGGAAATACTGTAATACATTTTGTAGATGTGGTGGTAAATATTTTCGACATCAAACAGCTAGAAAAAAAATTTTAAAAAATGCGTCAATATTAGCTGCAATAATGTAGCCCTCTCCGATTTATTATATTTGATGTTTATTGGAGAAGGGCCACAATTCCATAGGATCTCCGTAATGGTGCAAAATTAATTTTTCAATGCGGCTGACTTTGGTCTAAAAAAGATCAATTTTATTTTTGACTTCCTTTAGATAAAAAGATTTTTTTAAATTTAGGTTGAACAAACTAATGTATATAAATCAAAACCAGATATAACACACCAGCATGTTTACCAGTCATCTTTTTCAACAGCCATGACAGTTCTTGCGTGATTTTATTGGATGTACGCTTTAAGTTTTGATGGGCTTGATAGCGTGAATATCAGTGTAAATTATCGATCTTACCTCGTTCTATCTGTAAAACATCATTTAAGGAAAAGGTATATAATGGACAATCCATATCTACCGCGTTAATTATGTTTAAAATAGGAGAATTCCTACATTCAATTCAAGATCCGCTTCTAAATCCTCATTGGCTCTCCAAAATAAAACCGGTCAAGGTCAGTAAACTTGGCGGACAAATTTCACTTGCATTGTTAACATACACGAAAAATAATTGAAATATGGAATATAATTGATATTTTTGATTAATTTATGCCATCTTCTACAATGTTTGAGTTTATGTAAGAAATGCAAATGTTATTGTCATTTATATACGGTTTGAGACGAAATCGTTGCGGGAAGGAATCACTCACGTACTTGCACCATTACGGAGATCCTAAAAAAAGGTGAGAGGGCTACATTATTGCAGGTAGTGTAAATATATGATTGAAAAGTCTCGATAACGACATCTGCCGTTCAGGGTTGTCCTACTGCAAAAGAAAAGACATACAGTAAAACAATGAAGAATAAAAACTTCTAAAAAATAACGTATGGTTCTTGAACAAAAAGAGAACAGATTAGATGTCATGTGATAAAGTGTCGTGATATAAAGAGTGTGTATTTCTATTAACCGTGCTTGTGTCATCTAGATACGAAATATCAGATCATGTCTCTACTTTATTTGCTAAAAATTAGGACATTTGTTCATTCAGTCAAGTACACGAGGAGGTTATCCTGCAACATTGACAATAACAAGAACTTTATATCTATTCTACTACCAACCCAGTATTTCTACAGATCGTTTCTCCTATAGAGAGACGATCTAGGTCATTTTAACGGCTGTTTCGTGTAACCCCAGTGATTTTGTAAGTAATGTTTATATGTGTATCGATCATAGGAATCACATGCAGACGACAGAATTTTATTTTTCTTTGGATTGTTAATACTCTTTACTTATTGATAAAATATCTTTGAATCATGTTCTTAATATTTTAAGGGCAATTTAATATGATTATAACTATTATTACTACTATTATTATTACTATACGTTATATATTATATGTAAAAACACGCAGTAAAAATGTGCTAGGGAGGTTCTAGGAACAGCCGCATTGATCTCTTAAAAATAAACATTTGAGGCAATACACATCGTTTTGACTGGAACTAACACGTGAAATTGACATAGTTTTAAAACTTTTTACGGTTTGAAGTTGTACTTTCATGGTCAGTGCGAGACATATGGGTATTTCTGACCTGATAATTTACTGATGACGTTCGTGGTATATTGGAGAATAATGTCCGCGGCATCTCTTTTATCTCGGCAATAACTGTAGTAGAATTATGGGTTATCCATTTCAAGGTGGTAAATGATAGGTCTATAACCAAATGTTGTAAATAATTATCTTGCTGATTACAGTAAAATGCTCAAGCTCATTTTAAGAGGGCATATTAGTGACATTATCATAACCATTAAACCACGAAGGTAACACTTAGCCACAGTTAGTATAAGCAATATTCCATTGTTTGAGTTCTATAAAAACGTATGTCGTATCAACTGATTTTTTTTTTGGTTAGTTTGTGTGAGATACTTGTGTGTTTTATCCCCTCATTAAGGCTCAAGAAAAAAACCCACTTTAATTGTTTGATGAAAATCATATCCAACTACAAATCATGACATCCTATATGTTCTTTACATCTTATGCCAGGCATTTATTTTTCATCATTGTTAATATAAAGAGATGGAATTCAAAGTTTTTTTCACTTCTCTATATTAATTGTCATAGCGGGGCCCTTTCTGACTGGTCAGTTTTCTAGTTTAATAACGTAATATGTTGAAATGTTCTGATAAGTAACATTGGAAATTTATGCTTTATCTTATAAATTGCAATTTTGTTTTTTTTGTCATAGCATCATTGTAGCATGATATTTTACTATATATAAAATATTTTAAACTTGTTTAAGTTTCTGGTTTTTTTTATACTAAATAAATATGATTGTGGACACGTATAATTGGTTTCATGGTGTTTGCAATACAAGTTTCGCAACAATCACAAAAACTATTTTATTTATCTCTGTTGGGGCATTAGGTATTAAACCTAAATTTGTCAAATTTTGAAGTTTTGTAAAGTTTCATACAGTAATTAATTTTGTATTAAAATTTCTGATGGTAAAGCAATTTGTAATCTTAAAAACAAAATGAAATAAATCAATTTGGACAAATATTTGTCTCCCAAATTACATTTATTCATAACATTTACATGTCATTTGATTTACGAAAACAGATATTTGAAACCATTGAGATAACCACTTAAGTACCGCTGCATAATACAAACAAAATATAACTAACAAGCCAACAAAACTGAGAAAAGAAAGTTATGATTTAATTAAATTTGCAGTCTTAGCTTGTATGCATTAAGAAAATGATGTTATCAACTTTTATTAAAATCCAAGTAACCGTCGAAGGAAAATTAATCCGTGACGGACATGACGAGTAATTGCCAAGTACTCGTCATAGGGAGGGTGTCAACTAAGAACTACATAATTATTTTACACAGAGACTTTCTCTGTTTGTGAATATGATTAAGTTGGGGAATAGCTTGGTAGGATGCCACTCGGCTTTCTACTGGTTGCTAATGGAAAAGAAAAACAATTCCGTAAAATTAAAACAAGTTCTTTATTCTTTAAACGTCGGATGGGAAGTGAATTAAAACAAAAACATATTTCGAAACACCCTGTAGTAAAACACAGCAATGCGAGAAAGCGAGATCGTTTTCACGCTTATAATCTAAGGATCGATAATTCCGCATAAGTATGAAAATGCATAACGCTTATAAAATGCAAAAAAACTAGAAAACAAAATATAAACTGTTGCCATTAAATAATTAAAGAGGAAACAACTTACAAATATTACTTAGCTGACGAATTTCTACCGATTCTTAAATTCACCTTCTCGCAATGAAGAGTTCACTACAGGTTTACAATAAATACGCGGCTAATTCAAACTTTATATAAAAACAGCATTTAACATTTTAAAACTTTAATGTAACAATTATATTATACTTTGAATTGAATGTTTTAGAAGAAATCTATCGAATAAACATACACACTTAATTGACTAGCAATTGTTTGATGTATATTTAGTACGACACGCGAGTGAAACCCCTTTCCAAATGAATGCATCGCTGATCTGACTAGAGAAAACCTCTAAGGATGACTGGGAATTCGCATCATCATTGTCATCCGTATCAGATGAAGAATCCAAAGAATCATCAATGTTTATGTCTGAAACCGCAGAACTGCTGTATAAATCGTCATCGGATGAATCATTGTCACGGGAAGACATGTTAGTTTTCTGCGCCGTTTACATTGTTGCTATACAACCAACATGTGACGTGAATTTTTATTTTTAGAAACTGGAACCCTGCCGGACCTTTCGGGAATCTGTATTTTGTCCAATTATTTGTAGCCGAGTCGTTCTTTTTGATAACGCTTTGTCAAAGCTATTAGAACGTCATAATTTCTTGTTTCTTTTTATTACCATTTCCTTTTTTCCCCTTTTGAACATGCTTTTTAGGTAATCTATCTTCCACGATCGGATCAACCGATTTTCATTCGCGGGTATTTGTTTTAATTTTATTCATACAATATCATGTCTGATACAAAAATTTTATTAAAAATCGTACTTGTTTTATATAATATTATGGTGATTATAACTTTAAAATTTGCACAAAAAATTAAGTTTGGTTAGTTAAAAATCAGCCGAAATTCGGCATATTTCATAACGTTTCACTGCTTTTCTGACGTACGTGCATATTTCAATCTTTTTTTTTAAATCAATATCAATCAAGATTTAGATGACCTTACAGAAAACAAATTTTGTTAGACAAATTCCGTGTTTTCTCTAGTTTTCAAATATATCATTGTTTTCATTGTTTTCCATGTCTTTACATCAGTTTTCTCTCTCCGCGCAAAAAAAATGCGTCAAAAGGCGCACTTGGTCGTTATGGGGTTAATATATTTACCTAAGTTGCACAGATCCTTTATATTTTGTGTTGGCATTAGTTGAATTAATATAAAGACAGATGGTTTAATATAATAAAACTTCTTAAGGAGTTTTTGTCTTAAATTACAATAATAGGGACATTTCAATACAAAATGATATTCATCTTCTTTCTCTGAATACATAAAAAAAATAAACATCTTTCTAATGAAATATTAATGTATCTACCAGTTTCGACTGCAAAGTACAATGATAAACTAAACATTTTAGATTTTACATTTGGAAGAGGCTTTTATATCAGATAGTAGAGCCTGTTATTATGGGAAAAGCCTACCAATTATTTTCCCATAGAACTCCATACAAATGTTATGACCTCTCAGTACTTTACTATAATAGTTTCAGTCAAATCTTTGGTATCATTTGAAACTTCAATTCAAGACCTTTCAGGAAATGACAAAAAAATATAGGGTCCCGTGGCGTTTATAGGTCAAATTTGCAGTTGTTTACAACTTACAGCGATCGGCAGTAAATGTCACTCTTCATAAAAAATCAACCCCCACCCCTACAATTTTTCCTAGTGTTGCTATATTCTTTAAAATATTCCCCCATTCCATCATTTATCTTAAAAACTAATAATTTTACTACAAAATGAGAATTGTCACATACCTGAATTCAGCCAATCGCCTAACGCCTACCCATTCATTCCTTATTACAACGTTCTATAACTTTTTCTCTGATGTAAACATCCGGGGGTTTGGTACTTATATTGGTAAATCGGACCAGTAATGCCTTGTTTTGATCGTCCCAGTAATTCCTATAAATATGGTTTCCCATTTCACACTCTCACGACTTGAGATACTTGTTTTGTTTGTATTTTTAAAATTTCAAGATAATTCCTGAATGTCCAAAAACTATAAAAAGTAACCTTGTATCTGCATAAAACAGGGATAACCTCATGTCTTATTAAAAAGAAAAATTAAATGTGTATTTAAAAAAGATTTAAACAGGTGTTTTATAAAATGCAAGCCTTCAGTGAATGCAAATACTTTGTATCACCCAGGGTTGACCTCAACTTCTAAACAAACATCAGTTGCAGACAAAGGTGTTCATTAATATTCATATGACAGATAGAGATAAGCCTCTAAATTTTCTGCAGCAGGCAAGATAATTAATCCCAGGGGATTAATTGTTCTGCTCTCTCATCCTTTTCTTCTAAATTAACAATAAGATTTTTTTCAGAAATGACAGAATGGGGTTATTATTTGATTACCTGTTAAAATCAACAGGATTAAGGCAGAAAAAAATTAAAATAAATGATTAAAAAATAAAATAGTGAAAAGGGATATCTTAATTAATATATTGGGATTTTAGCATTCATTAATATTATCATCAATCACTGTGTACGGTATTTTAACCAAAATAAAGTATAAATATTATATTTGAAATCCATATCTCAAAGAATGTACACAATACTACACATCATTCAAAATTGACCTTAACTTCAAAACAAAGTTCATTTGCAGACACGGCAGTGCAGTAATTAATCTCAATGTGACAGATAAAGATAAAGCTTAGGATTTTCTTTCTGTGGAAGGTTAATTAATCCCAAAGGACAAATATTGCACAGCCTTCCAAGTATAGAATGGTTACATTCTCAGCATTTATCTCTATTTGCCCATTCATTCTTATGCAAAGTTAAAGAATCTACCCCACCACCCCAGCTCCAAGCCAGGAGACATAGAGAACTAAACTTATCATCAAAATATGTATTTCTGCCTACTGAACTACCATACTAAATTTGAACTTGATTGGGCAACCATAAAAAAAAGTTATTAGAAAAAAAAACAGGAAATTTGTGGACGGAGGCATGACAGACGGACAGACAGACAGACAAAGTGATTACTATAGGGCACCCGCAAATCCTTGCGGGGCCCTAATTATACTGCATTTCTAAAAAAAAATATAACGTGTTTTCATGTAATTATTTGACGATGGAAAACAGCTTAGATATTAAAGTTCGTAAACTAGAAGCACTTATTTCTGTTTCAAAATGATTGAAATTGTTCTTTCGTATAGACGACCCCCTATTTTATCAGGCTCCAGGATCATGAAGCAATATATGACTTAAGTAAGAAATTATGCACTTTCTTAATCTCTCGTAATTGAAAATACCTCCAAAATTGATATGCTATTAAAAGTGTTTTGATATAAAGTTGTTAATTACAAATGTCAATCGTCATATGTGATAAACAATCATTTTATGACCGACTGAAATTTTTACTTAAGTCTGAAATTGCTTCATGATCCTGAGACCAGGTCTAATTCTTCTTAGAACGAAATCATATTAAAAGTTAATTTTACCGGGGAATAAGGCTAACTCGTGCCCCTTTTTTACGGTAGGAATGTATAGATTGGGGGAATTCTTTTACAACACTATCACGCATATGCATCAATATTATAAGTCAGTGCATAAAAAAACGCCCTTACCCATCTTTGCCTAGATTATTAACATGCACAAATATTTGGACATGAATGGCATTTTAAGAAGTTGTCTATGTCCTCGTTTTGTTTGTAAATGTCATAATTTATCATTACATTTTGCAGGTATTATTACTGTACTGTTACTGGTGTGTTGTGTATATTTCTGAAAAAAAAATATCGTTGTTGGGAACAGCGTAGTTCGTTGAGATTTTTCCACCAACAGACCGTATGATGTCTACATCACAACCTGTAATGGTCTTATAAAACGGGGTGTCCTCAAAATGAGTACAGTACCGATGAGACCCAACCTACCACAAGAGTAAACCTTAACTAAACCCCGGGTTGACTTTTGGGGTTTACTCTAGGTTTACTTTGGGTTTATTTTTTGAAAACTTGGGTCCACTTTGGGTTTACTTGGAAATTGTATTTGAGGTTAACTGTACGCGCTGAAGTGTGGAATAGACCCAAGAAAAAAAAAAACATGGAACAAATCCATGTCGAGCATAATTTGTAAATGCTATTTTTTAGTTATTGGGGACAAATAAGTAACAAATAAATGACATAATAAGATCAATATTTTAAAACCACCCTGAGGCCACCAACTTTTTACGATAATAATCCACCCAACTCTTAATTAGTCCCCTACCGGTTTTCACCGGAGGGGACTATACGCGGGTAGGTTAAGGCAACTCCGAGTTTAATGACCGTCAAAATTATGATCAATTTAAGAACTGTTTATTTTTATGAAAACAGCTTCGGAATCGACTTGATCTTTGAAGCTGCCGTATCATGGTATCACGTGACAGTTAAAAATAGATCACTTTTTTACCTTAACAAAAAATCAAAAAGTGTAACACTACCCCGAAGTTCATTTGTATGCTTGCTACAATAATTCGATCGGCAATTAGTTCATGTTTATTAGTATTACTGCTAGAATCCTATTGTTAATCGCATAAAAGAAATATTATAAATATTAATCGGAAACCCTCTCAACTTCTATAATTTCATTGAAAATACTACGTATTTTTCATATAAAACAACGAAGCACAAGATTCTAGCAGCACTGTTCAAGTAGTTTAGGTCATATACCGTTGATATTTACCAAAGTCATCTTTCATAACATCCGGGGTAGTGTTACACTTTTGCCTTTTTTTGTACACACTGACAGAGGAAAGGCTGGTCAAGCCATATAAATGTCAATCTGCTTACCTTATAAAACTCGCTGATAAAACAAAATATCCATGCCTGTATTATCCTGATTATATCCTAACTGACACTCATCTAAATCTTAGGTATTTGTATTAAATAAGTCTTATTTCGACATTGTTTACACTGCATTCCGATGATTTTTCTCCAGACATGATCTTCTCTATTAAACATGCTTGTGACGTCATCAATGATAATTATACGTAATAGAGAGAAATCGAAGATATATTCAGTTAGAAGAGTTTCTAGTGATATTTTATGCCTGTAGTTTTTATAATTTTAACAAGAGATAAAGTAAAAATCGACAAGTTTCTGAGTAAAATATGACATCATGCTGCTTATTGTGACGTCATTAGTGATATTTTATGCCTGTAGTTTTTATAATTTAAACCAGAGATAAAGTAAAAATCGACAAGTTTCTGAGTAAAACATGACATCATGCTGCTTATTGTGACGTCATATCAATCAGAGGAATTTGATCGCTGAGAGTTGCCTTATCATACCTGCGTAGCTTTCCTCTGCGTCCGTCAGTCCATCCGTCTGTCTGTCTGTCCCACTTCAGTTTTCCAAACTTTTTTACTTTATGCATTTACGGAATAATATGAAATTTGCTGAACAGCTTCAAAATGTCAAACTACAGATCAAGTCTACACTTTTTTAGCGTCTGGTTGACGTATTCTCGTGAATTTTTTTTTTATATTCCAATGTTTTAATGTTCGGGTTCGTTATCGGGTTCGGTGTGTATTGAATAAACGAGGAAAATATGTAGTCAGTAATAATATCGTGCATTACTTGGACCATTCCTTTCATTGTTTCTAACAAACACATAAGTTCTGTAAAATAGTGTCAAGTATTGTGTTGTAAATTTAATCGACAGGGTTTTTTGTATTATTACAATCGGGTTCGTTTTCGGGTTGGTCTGTTGATTCGGGGTACAGAAGACGGTAAGAAATGATATTCTGCATTACAGTGCATTGTTTTCACAAATTTCTACAAACCGGTAAGGGACGTGCATTGCTTATGCAATACTCTCAGCATGTTTGTTTATATTGTTATAAAAAAGGTGTATATGTATTCAAAGAAATCAAAAGGGAGATCATTACAATCAACAATAGGTATTTTGTTGTCGTTAATCTTTTTTGTTGTGTCTGCTGGCCCCGGGGTTTGAGGGAACACTACACGAATCCATTATTAGGTTCTGTAATTGTTACTTCTATCTCGGTTTTTCTTTGTGTCGTATTTGAAAATCATTTGAACTCCAAAAATAAATAAAAACATTTTAATTCGAAAGGTAATTTTGTTTTAAAGAAATGTACAGCAATGAAGAAAGAACAAATAACATATTGGTTGATAATTGTTTATGCAACACTCACTATACATTATGACGTCAGTTTAAAATATCAACACCGTTTTAAATATTTAAAACGCCTTGAAAAATTTCATATAAAAAAGCGTCATTATAAAATAAGTTTACTAAATATTTCTTTTTGAAAAGACCAAAAATACATTTTTTTGTTGATGATAATTTTCAAATAAAAAAGGGAAAAAAACACACTACAACATATCTAGTAGGACAACTAAGCAAAACCACAAAGCAAAAAAAGTAGAACAAGCCATTGTTCGGTCAACGAAGATTAAATATAGTAAGCCAACGATATATTATCTACGTAAATACGTGTATGTATGTTTAATTTCCTGGTTACAGGGTTTTGTAAAAAAATGTTAAAGTTCATACTCAAACATACACATTAATATTCTCCATAAATTCCAAAATCGTGACATTTTGGGGGGTAATTTAATACTAGTCCTATTGAATTAAAAAAAAAAACCCAAGAAACCCCCCCCCCACCCCAAAAAAAAAACAAAAACAAACAAACCACCATCCCCGCCCAACAAAAAAAATCCCGTTCTTTTATTATTCACATACAATTATATTGATGTTAAGTTATTGTTAGGTCAAGTAAATATATTCATACTGTATTACTCATTATATTTACATATGTAATGATACGTAATAAAAAAAAAATGACATTAATTTTGATAGAGCTTTAGTTTTCTTATATGTAAGGTTAACGGTAAAAACAAAAACGAAAAAATTAGCAATCTATTTGGTTTCTTTCAGGGTTTTTTTCTTAAAAAAACCGCATGCAGTTATTACTCAGTAAAATTCCTTCGGTGGAGTTTATTAAAAGCATATAAAACTATACCAGATTGTTACACTGATGAAATATAATTTAAAAAATGCAACAAAAATTACGTAAGGACAGACTGTTAAATGAAATAAATAACAATTAAATGTTGCAACTAATGCATATCAATAAGATTAATTTAGAAGCAAAAAATTGTGCACAAGATTTTCACAATAATGCTTAACAAAATATAAATAATTTTAGAGATATTTAATAAAGAAATTGGGTTCTCTATTCAAAGTGCTGACCGCTATATCTTGATATCATTGAAAGAACTCGATATTTGCAAGAATTTGTGATTAAAAATTCATAACAAAATGTCTTACAGTATTTAGATCAATGAGAAAACCACTTTTAGGGACTGTGGCTAGTTGACCCATTTTAAAAAAAAAATCAAAGTGCGTTACGCAGGAACATCAACATTTTTTAGTATCGGCACTCTTAACCACTTTGAAAAAATATGTTTATACATGTATCACAAATTCTGGAGGTGGATTTCTAATTTGTTGATAGTATGACGATGAATTGTTAACACTCGTGAATCTAATTTACCGTATTGAGAACAGTGATGGGGATCGAGGTTTGGGTTAACCAAAGATACAGATCAAATGCCACTGCATCATTTAATTGATTACAAGAAGAAGGTTACCTTCCCCTTAATTTTCTTTCCCAAACATAATTTGAAGGAACGTTTGGTAAACGTTGAAGATTGGAAAAAGAAATATGCTTTGTATTAGTACATGCAATGTTGTTGAAAAAACGACTTGACCGAACAATAATTTTTCAATCGGTATGTAAAAGGATGTTTCAACAATAACCATCTTTTTCGTATTCTAATCAAATTAATCACTTCTATAAAAAAATATTAACATTAACGAAAATGAAGTTATTATAAATGATGTTATAATTCGAGTATTCCTTACAATGCTTTTCAAATATTTCTACTTCAAAGTTAGGTAGCATCAATTTTCCAACATTATGACCCCTTAGGATCCCTTATTGTTTAACAGATTGCTATTTAGATGGGCTATGCAGTTGTTAAACAGTTTTAAAAGGCTTTACATAATTTCAATACATGTAATTGTAAAGATATTTACAAAAGATTTGACCACTATAATTCCCTTTTAATGGGATGACTTCTAAATTTGATATTATTTAAAAAGGACTTTAATTCTGAGTGACTTTTGTTTGATGTGTATTCACAGATTATTTCATAGAAAAATATAATAAATAAAAACATATCAACATTTTGCCGAAATTTTCGGGCACCAGCGAGTTCCGATGCTTTGCACTGTTGACGTATAAAAAATAATGTTATTGAACTTCAACTGATCATCAATATTTAATCTTGAAAATTTCCTATTGGCATTATGAATCGTTACAGAAAAATGAGCTGCACAGAATGGGTCATACAAATTAAAAATTTTGTAAATAAAACGAAACTAAAAATGAGCTTATCCAAAAATTAAAAAAAATATTTCAACTCTAGACCCTATACAATCATCTTTGAAAAAATAAAAGAAATGAGTGAAATTGGTTTTTTGTTGTTGTAAAAATGGCAAATCAAAGTTGTATGGAAAATACAGAAACAATGCCGAAATAACAAGGTCTTCCGTCAGAAAAAAAGTTATTTAAATCAAAGTTTCGATTAGAAAAGTTTATTCAGTAAAAGGCCAACCGAGTGCTTCCCTACTTCTGTTAACACGTTCACAAAACCATCGTAGAAGCCACCGCCTCCCTCCACCTCTTCTCTGGCTACATCGCGGGGAGCTTTGAGTTGATTGTGTTCGCTGTTCACGCGATTTATTTCCTGCTCTCTCTTTTCTTTTTCCTCTGCATATCGGCGTATTATTTCCTCAATCTCTCTTTTACGTTTTTCTTGACGTTCTTTTTCGATTTCTTCTTCTCTCTGTTTCAGTATCTTCTCGGCCTCTATATACATATCATTAGTGTAATATTTTCCATTATTTTCAGAAATGTTATCATCGATCATCTTGAGAAGAGATTTAGCTTGTTTTTTTCGATTGGACCAATTTGCCAAGTTGTTGAAGGCAATGCAGCGGTCATTACACTTTCTAATTATTGTCTGAAGATTTCCTGGTACCTTTTCAAGGTATTGTTCAAATGATATTTTTTCACGGTCCAAGATCTCTTTTCCTGTAAAAACAATGATCATGAAACGATATACATCTTTTCCGAAGAAATTAACGAAACGATCGATGGTTTTTTCATCTTCATCGGTAAATCGTGGAAGTGCCAGTACGAGTAGAAAACAGTGCGGCCCAGGTGATGTTAATCCAATACATTTATAAATCTCTTCCAGCACGACTTCGTTAGAGCTGCGTGTGTCGAATAAGCCAGGTGTATCAGCTACAAGAATATTGCGTCCAAATATGTTTGCATGTCTGCTGGTACATTGAGACGTTACAGACGAAGAGGAAGCTGTGGCCTCAAAAACATTTTCATTTAGTATCGTATTACCAGTAGCACTTTTTCCACTTCCTGATTTGCCAAGAAGAACAATGCGAACTTCATTCTTAATATTTGTCTTTCCAGAAGCTGACAATTAAAATAAAATTTTAAAAAATCACGTTTTACAAACATCTAATATGTACAGTAAGTGTCTGTAATTTGAATTTTCCTACAAATTATCGACAATTATAGGTGAATAAACAAATGCTTAAATAAAGTATCCAGGTTTTTTTATTGTTTTGCAGAAATTTGTTAGTAATAATCTCTCTTTTTTTTAAATTTGAAAAAAATGTAGCAGCATACAACATCGGATAATAAGTGCGAAAATAAGCTGATGTATGGTATCTGATGATAGGCGCTATTTTTGTTGTTTATATTTTTAAAAGTAAAATTAATTTTTTTTAATATACAACGATTTGATGTAAAAATGGGGTTGTTTATAGAGGCCATTCAAATACATTATTTAAGCAAACTTGAAATTCAAATATATATGATACCTTAAGTAAAGGTTTGGATGCTATAGGATTTTTGGTTTTTGAGTAGAATATTCTCCCTACTTTCACACTTTTCCCAATTATCTTGCAAAAGGGACGTGCATTTATTTGAAGTAATTTAAAAACAATTAAACTTCCATATTTTACAAATTTGCAAGAACTCGCCCGTCATTTGAAGTACTAAGTAAATTAAAAACCCTTCACATATAAATGCGTTGATGCGACATTTGTTTAGATTAGCCCATTGGTTTTGGGGAGGAAAAGGACAATGACAACAACAACTGCAATGACAGACAACGGACATATTTTTTAAAGAAAAGGTCACTGAGCAATTGGTTTGGGTGGCTTGAAACAAAAAGTCTTAAATAATCAGAAAATAACAAATGAAAACGTCTGGATTTTAAACGTACAAATGCATATTTTAATATTTGCTTTTCAGATAGTGTAGATTGAAATTTGTTCTAATCACAATCTTGAGGAGTAGTTTGGGGCTACATTGGATATTCAGTTGTATAAAGGAATATGGTGTCTTTTATCGTTTTTAAGCATTTTTCAATATTTTGCAATTCGTGCCATACGATTAATTTAATGAATAAGTGAGGTAAATCCAGCAGAAAATATACAAAAGTATATAGGTTAAAATATAAAACCTTTACTTTTAATTCTAGAGTACTGCTTAAAAATGTTAAAACAGAAAACAAAATCTGCAAAGTTTAGTCCGAATTTCCCCTGTTTGGCTAAAAGCTCAATTTGTGTTTGAGCAAAATTCAATAATATAGTAGAATTATCGATTGTTATGTCAATAATAATTCATTACATAAATAAAAAAACATTTCTTAAAATAAATAATAAAATAATTTTCATAATTTAAACTGTATGAAAATAGCTCATATCTCAGATTCTTTTCTATTTTAGCAACAACCAATATATTTTATAACATTAATGGGTAAAAGTTAATAAGAGCACATACTAAGATAAATGTTTTGGATATATAACAAGATGTAGTTATTTTATTTAAAATCTGACGTATGGGCCATTAGCTTAAAAAAAGCCGTAACTTTACATAATTGTTGATTTTTTTCTTTTCTGTTTTTTTTTTAAGCGCGAGATAAAAGGGTTCTGGAACTGTATTTCGCTCTATTGTTATGTTATTTTTTAAAACCAACTAAGACCTAGCCACATGTACGATACAACCATAATCTTTTAAACCTTATATGTATAATCCAGACGTAATGATTTTTTGTCAAAACATCTGTCTTGTTGTGAGCAGTATTAGGCTATAAATGAGAAAAATATATTTCCAACTCATACCTTTATTTCCCCCTTTTCCATCCCAGTGAGTTACAGAATTTTTCGTGCAATGGCAGAGCATGCAACTGAAAGCTAAAACGACAAAAAGAAAACAAGGATAGAGAATGTAGGCCAAATGAGGACAAGAAATATATGTTTGGGCATATTCTCGTTTTTAAATAAAAACGTTTCATTTGGAATATAAGCTTAAAAAGTGTGTATGTCTGCTGTTTAGATTACCTTAGCAAGAATTGTTAATTTTGACAAATAATCAATTTAATGAAAATTATTTACATATATATTTTTCAATTATGGATCTCAGGATTACTTTTAAATTTATGTACAATTAGCATTTTTTTTAAAATTGATTTTCCCTATCTATTGAAAGCAAAAAAAAAAAAATCGACAATGTCTAGGTTCTTAAAAAAAATGATATATACTGCCTAAATAGCGACATATTTATGTGAAATATAAAACATGTTTAGTTCTAATTTCAAAACATCAAGAAATGTGATTTATTTAAAAAATAAAGAATATTGAGATTTCTTTGCTATAGACTGAATTTTATCCATTGCTCAATTAAAATAATTAATCAAACCAGAACTTACATGTAAGAAATCATTATTAACACATATCTAAAACTAGTGGGTATTGTTTTTTTTTTTTTCAAAAAAAAAACACATGTCTCCCCTTCTCCATAAGGATTGTTATAAGTTAAAAGTCTGTATGTTGAAGGAGTCTTGTGTTATGGTCCGGATAATATTTGTTATGAAAAGCTTGACCTTGAACAAAATAGGTCAAGGTCAAAACTTTTAGTGGCTTGCACTCCTTCTCAATACCATCTACCTATGTTCCAAGTTTAAAGTCTTAATGTCAAATGGTATTAAAGTTATGACCCAGACAAAATTTTATTATTTATTTCTTAATTTGACCTTGAGTAAAACAAGGTCAAGGTCAAATATTATTATAAAGTACACCTTAGTGTATTATTATTGTTCTTTGTATAAAGTTTGAAGTCCTTCTGTCAAAGTATATTAAGGAATTTAACAATGAAGTTTTTTCTGATATGACCTGGAAATAAAAATTCTAGGTCAATGTCAAAATTTTTGGTAAGGTTCAACTAGGTTATATACCATCTATCCATGATACAAGTTAAAAGTATGTATGTTAAAGGAGTCTTGTGTTATGGTCCAGACAATATCTTTTATGAAAAGCTTGACCTTTGAAAGGGGAGACATAAATACATTTAGACTTGTTAACACACAAGCTTAACTTCACTTCTTCCTGCAAAAATGACTGCATCAAGAAACTACCATAACAACTAATGAAACCCCAAAACATATTTCTGGAGCAACGCATGCCTCATAAAAATATATCTATCAAATATCGTACAACATTAAGTTACCGGTATATTTAGTGTAGTTGTAAACAATAGAAAACTTAGTTTTGATTTTTTTCCAATACAAATAATCTTCCTACAGTAAGAAAAAGAGTTATGAATATCAATAAATATTCTTACCCATCTTTAATTGTTGTAAGATTTATCAGATGGTTCTTACTTGTTGATCGCGAATCTCTCCTCTTTTTTGTACGTTTTTTTTCTTTTGTCCTTTTCTGCTATCTAAAAAAAATAAGATAATTGTAAAGTTCGTGAAGCTCAAAATATATTAAGCAACATAGAAAGTCTCTTTTATACCAATCGGAAAAATTAAAAAAATATTTATAAAATAAGGAATCGTTCTTTGAGTATTATGAGGTGATTATTTTGGTCGAGGCGTGATCAAATCCAATTAAGCCCGAAGTGCTTTATGATAGATTTGATCAAGCCCCTATCAAAATTATCACCTCATAACATTAAAACAATGATTCCTTATTACTTATATTTATATGATTTTAAGCCATCGTACGATTAAATATTCAAATATCAATAAGCATATCCCACTGGCGCCTCAATTTGGCGTCATTTGAAGTTATGGGTTTTATAGTACAAATCGATACGTAGTGTTATCACAGGCAAAGACAATGGAAAATGTAAATATATATATTTATTATACTTCTGTGAATAATTTCAATGTAAAATTACAACGAATAAACATGCTATACTATATAACCGTGAATTAGTTTCCGTGATAGCTGCCCATGGTGAGTAGCCATCGAAACTTTTCACCATCGATTCTCCTCCAATTTAAACTCGGAACACCTCTGACGTGACGTGATCCGATCGCTACATTCTAAAAATTCAAAGTTCGATTACTCTAATTCGTCTATCGTCAAGAAATTTTTGCATCTCAGACAAATGAATTTATCTTCAGTATATGTATATTGAAAAACCTATTTACTGACTATTTGGACGTTAACAATTTGTTTGTCCCCCTCGACAGCAATTATTTCCCTTGGCTTCGCCTTGTGAAATGGTTTTTGTCTTGGGGAAAAACAAACTTGCTACCGTCCTCATAGTCAGTAAATAGTTAAATAATATTTTACTTTTAAAGAATAATCTACACATTTACGCGAAGCATCAATATGGATATTTTTTTTTCTATTTATTTTAAGTGTTTAAGTAAAATTTAACTTCAACCTTCTAAACAGTATTTATCTAAGCAATTCTTTTCGAACTCAAACTTTGACGATTGTGACATCTCAAATAAAGATATTAAACATCGTTTTTTATAATTATAATGAAAAAGTGTGTGGCATAGTATATACACTGCTTTTATTTTTATTTGTTAAAAGTTACATATTGAAAATGGTTTTTATGTTTAAACAAATCGAAATCACTTTTTTATGAGACTAATATTTCTTATTTAGACTTTTAGAATACATGTATAAATTGAAATGAAATGTAGATTGAAGAACGATTGTGAAGGTATTTTTTATTTAAAACATAATGCTGATAGCTCTCCTTATACCCGTTATGTCTGGCATATCTAAAAAGGTATTGTTGTAAGAGTGAAAAAAAATAAAAATAAATTAATAACGTTTGTTGAAGTTATGAAGTCAACAATAAAAGTATCTAGATTAAAAACCTTACCAAGCAATTTTACAGAGAGCGCTTAAACTTCAAGAGTATTATTTTTTTTTGACAGTTTTGTAGTTTCATAGATTGTAAACTAGTATGGATTGTAAATCATTTTACAAGAAATACGTTAGTTTTCAATTTTTCTTTCTTCCCATCTGTTTCACACAAATGCAGTCTTAATATTAAACATTTCGTTAAGGTTAACATATTTCAACTAAAGTGTTTAAATTATGCAATGACCTTTAAAGGGTTTTTATCACATTGGTGGAAATGGTTGCGCAATCAATAGTTCATAATGACACTTCCCCGTAATAAACTACTTAAATGCATATTTCGGTAAATGTGCTAAAACAAGTCTTCTAGTTAAAAAGCTATGTAAGTTTTATTAAAAACAAGTCCTGTATAAAAGACACCTCATGTTAGCAGTATGCAGTTGTAGATATACATCATTTTTTTAAAGATAAGAATAAACATCACATCCTTACCAAACCTTTGGACATATGTGAAGTACGAGTTGTAAAGGACAAAAAAACCCCCACAGATCTGTCTTGTTTGAGATCGTTCCTTGATTAGGTTGCGACTCAAATATTATCGATTAATGAGTGTGCCTTTTATCTTTATAGTCCCATGCCTGTGATGTATTATATGGTATTATAAGCATGGAGCACTTTGAGTGCTGTTTTTAAAGAGCTTAGCTTTAAAGGGACCTGTACAGATTCATATCATTTTGAATGTGAAGAAAAACAACAGTTGAGCCAACTTCTGTCGTATACCAGCTTCATAGTTTTCTTTGAGGGAAAAAATTGCTATGAAATACATAAAATGTTTTGTTAATTGGTTTATCGCTTAATCTTATTTTCTGTGCTTTTACATTGTTAGAGTTGGAAGGAGTATGATCAAGTGATAATAACACTACCAAAAAATATTGTTCTAAAATATCCTTGTGTTAAAAATTATAGTTTTAATAGGAAAACTAAGTTTTCCTCCTTATATGAACGTGTTTGTTGTCATAGAAATTGTGTAGTCAAACATTTACGAAAACAAATCTATACTCTGTCCCGAGTTTTTGCTTCCACCACTTTTTGCTTGATATTTCAATAATAGTAAATACCTTTGTGCTCAAACTACGTTCATCCACTAATATGAAAAATGTCCAGATTATCTGTTTTGAAACGCCCCCCTCTACCGCTTCAGGTTTTAATACACATCCCAAATTTGAATGTCTACGGAGATTTTGCATTGCATCAGGCATTAATAAGCCCGGATGATAACGTTAAAAAATTGCGCAATGTATTCCAAGTGTATTCCAAATGGAGAAAAGATGTAAACAATTCCCATTATAAATCTCCGTAAGAAAATGGTTTTCGTTCCTGTGAAATGTTATGAGTGAAAAGGGATAATTATTCAATGAAGATATCTTGGATATATTCCCTCTCATCGATTTCAATTGTATTTCTTTCACAGGTATGTGTATTTTTATCAAAAATCACCAAAAAGTTATGAAACAATAACTTGGGACATACTATAGATGGTTATGATCTATTATTAATGTTAAAACTAAATTATGCAAATTCTTTATTGGAGAAAAGATATGTGTACATGTACATCAAGGAACATAAGTACATTTTTTTATTCAATTAGTTTTTGTTTTAATTTTGACTTTTTTTTAATAGTTCTAAGTGAAATCTTATTACGGCAAATACGGCATGTATTTGATGTATGTTTCCACTACACTGTTAAGCGCATTTTTTTTTATCCTTGTTCTCTTTTTTTTGTTTTGAATGTCAAACAACAGCATAAAAAAATATTTTTTTTAAAGCATGTAAACTTGTTAACACACAGTAAACATGAAATTACTGATAAAAAGTTTTCTTTACGATCTAAAAAACATTTCAAGAAAAGTATGCTCATTTTGCAAATCAACAGTTAACTACTTTATCTGGATTGAGTGTGCCAAGTAGCCCAAAGGTTCATTAATGCAAAGGCCCAATACTTCAAAGATTCATTCGTCCTAAGTTCCACTCGTCTGAAAGTTTATTAGTCCGAAAATTGATGAGGTAAATGTTGTAAATGTTATAATATCTAAGAGGATCAGTTTTGATTAATCATTTCACAGTAACAAGTTCTCGAAGGTCTAGAACACAAACCATTACAAAAAGAGAGTACTATAACAGGAAGATATACATTTAGATCTGTAATATCATTTTCGTATACATGGATGTATAGTAACATTTTTCTGGTCTTTTCAGATTTCTGCCTTTTTAATTTGACTTTTATTGACCATTATCGTTATTTCCAGAATAGAAATGATATGTTATTGAACTAAAGTTTTTCGATTATCAATAAAAAGTTCATTGCATATATATCATAAAGAATAAGAGTGATACAATTTTCTTATAACATAGATGGAGTCATTAAAAAAGGACTACTGGAAAGTGACCATGGATTAGAAATGAAAGTTTGTCTATTTTTTGTAAGTTAAGAATAAAATTTAGGCGTTGGTCAATACATTTTTATCTATATTATTTCTAAATATTATTTTTAGCGTGCGTACTAATTACTTGACCAATCTACAATAGCTTGTTTTTCCGCTTAATTACATATGCGTAAAATGTTCCCGATTTAGAATAGTATTGCTTTAAGAAAATTAGGTAATAGTAATGGTAATTTAATCCCCTAATTTATGAAGTAATGGTAATGTAATGCATTATTTCACAATGTAATTGACCCAAGCCTGATTCCAACTAAGCCGGAAAACATGAACATTAACATTTAACCTGGTTCTTCGATCGATAGGATTGAATATATTATATGATGTTTAAGTCTTCCAAAATGTATAATCCATTATAGATTTTGCATACAATGCATTGTTTAAAATTTAAATTCAGTTTATTCAACTAAAGTGCCAACAATTCAGTCTGGGTTTTATCTTCTTTGTACAAAATTCCTTTAGAGACGAACAGCAGCCATACCGCAAGTAGACTGGAAGCCAATGAAACACCTATTTAATTTGTAAAACATCTGTGTATAACCCGTCCCGATTTTTACTTCGGCTTGCGCATGAAGTTTGGTAGTATAAAGGTGAAAGATTGTCAAAATAAAAATCACAACTTTTCAAAAAAAGCACATTGCGTTTGGGAACTTTAATTTCGATTCCACCATCAACTTCTCTTCTATTGATTAATGAGCTCGTACACCAACTGAATCGTCAACGGCGTTGTGCATTCGGTTACGTAACTCATTTCACATTTGAACCCGAGCAAAAATATTTTGATCAATAAAACTATTTTTTTTATTTTCTAAATAGAATTTTGTTAATACACAGAGGACATAAAAAGATTTAATGCGTGTTTTTATAATACATATTTACTGAAATGCATGAAAACTTTCTCCACTATTTTCTTAAGCGTAGACTCAATATTCATGTGTTCTACGCGTGCCTTCCGGTTTGAGACTTAGACTGACAGTAAACCAATAGACGGGGTCACGTGACCCCGTCTAAAAATCATAAATGAAGTATTTTTCTATTATAGGAAATAATGGATGCTCTCTATATAACCGTCCGTGTACTATAAATAACAACTGCTCTATTTGTTTTTAAATTATAAGTGCTTTGATAAGTACATACATCTATTCTTTAAATTCTATAATTTTATTTCTTGTTCTGACAACAATATTTTATAAAAACTAATTTACTCAAGAAAAACTATCCAAATAACTGTTTTCCAACAATCAGTACCAACCCATCTTTGTTGATGTTTAATAATAGTAAACAATAAGATACGAATATGTGTGTATGTGTAACCGTTTTCATTTTCAAACAAAGTCTTTTCAATTTCAGAACATAGGCTTTAAAGAAATATGAGTAATACCAATTCAACAGAAAGTCATAGCTGATTGACAACAAAACAAAAATTCATTTTGATCTAGAGGAAATGGCTGTATTTATTTCTTTGATTGATTACAAATTTATTTATTAACTATCTAGGTTTATAAAAGAAATTTTATGCATAATTTATGAACAAAATGTAGATTTCAGTGAGATAGGAAATCTCAAAAAGGACAATTTCATTAAAAACCTCTGTAAATTTAAGTATAATTGTAGGCAACAGCATAGAATTAACTCAGTGAAACTAAATTTAAAATTGTTTCGAAACACGTAAACTGACTTTCAATCGCCCTGGGAGTGTTGCAGCAAACTGCGTAGCTAAAAATCTGATATAAACATATCCGTTGGCAATAGTTACATACTTTATAGAGTATGCAGTAAAGTGCCGATTTAAAAGCGGTATTACCATTGGTTTGTTTGATTTATCAATTTGTAGAATCTTTAGATTAAGTTTGTCCTTCACCATGTTAATATTTTTTAGCGCTAAGTTAAATAAATGCTTAGTTTATAGGATGCTTTTCACACCTAACGAACGTTAAGTGACACGTGCATTCTCATTTGCTCTTGACATGTTAAACCATGAACACATTTTTGGGGGTTTTTTTTACTGGTACTTCATTTTTTAATATACTTGTTTTCCATTTTTGGTAACTGTACATTGGCTTTTAAATAATATAAGTGATACCAAATGTACAAAAGGTATTGATTTCACAAAATATTTCAAAGTGAAATGATAACAATGAAGGCGTTATCAGTTTGTCAATAAAAATGACAACTTTTATATAAAAAAAAAGCAAAGCCGACAATTAATAGAAAGTTGACAACCGATTGTTACAAAAACCTTAACCTATGACATACCTAAAGAAAAAGTGTGTTATAATTATAGGCATCTGCAATGAATAGTTGCTGAGATATCTTTGACGAAAATTTGTTTGAAAATTTAGGCTAAAAATAAACAGTCATCAGTTCACAGGAAGTGGAGGTTCGATCAGTACAAAAATAGATCCCCACGTATTTAATGCCTAAAGGAAGAGTGTGTTAAATGTGTTTATTGTGTTATCAAGCAAATGCGATTGCTGAGAAATATTTTACGAGAATGTGTTTCACCTAGCGCTAACCAAGGAGAATGATACTTTTACCTGAATGCTATTAGATAATAAGACGGCTGACTTACATTTGGAGTCGTTATTTCTGGCCTTGTCTGATGTATTGTTATAATTTTAAATAAGTACACACGTATTAGTTCGTGTTGAATATGAATCTACGATATGCTTAAAAACGTGAAGTATCAGTGGCGAATAAGGTTTGTCCTACCCCCTTCACTTTTTTCCCCAGCGTATCATAGCTGTCAAAATAAACCGTCCAAAGTCTTATACACAAATTTGACAAACCAACCCCTGAAAAAAAAAATCAGTGTATGCTTGAGCGCACATGATAAACAAGAAAAGTCTGCATATCGAGTAATCATCCAATATCCTATTCGTATATCAAACCATATAACTACATGTAACAGTAACAATATTTTTTTTTTCATGTAAATGCGTTTTTAAATTGTTAAACGTGTTTAAATTGCTCCTCCAAGCAAAAAAGCAATTGGTAAAGAAACCCCATAATGCTTTCAATTAAAGATAACAAGGAAGAAATAGAGACATAGATAGAGAGATAGATAAAGATAGAGAGAAAGAGAAAGAATGAGAAAGGATTATTCCGTTTAAACAATTAAACTTCTGAAACACAGTGTAGCAAATTAGGTGAAATATCTCAAACAGTATATAATACTTTGTTGTAAGACATACTTTGTTTTTCTTGACCTTGAATGAAAACTAATAGAACGAAACGTTTTGCCATTATCAGGGAAAAAGAACATGGTGCAGCTCGCGTGCAGATTTAATTGACAGGTGTAGCACGTGAACTTAGAGACTTGAACTGTATGATGGGGCAATCACCATGCTCTGTTATTGAAACTAGTTTTATATATTTTTAATATTTGTTTGTATCAAGTGAATGTATGATCACGTAAAACTACCCCTGAAATGCTCTCTCTCTCTCTCTCTCTCTCTCTGTTTCTCTCTTGTTTTATACAGGTTTGTATAAAAAGACAATTTTTTTTTTCAATTATAGGGTACTGCTATTGGTAAAGCAAGCCTCAACTTCTTATTAAAAAGAATTGTATTTCATTTTCAAAAGCAACATGTACCTTATAACTAGATTATTTTTGTTTTCGTTCATTTGGTCATCTATTGATTCGTTCATTCATCGGAAATGGTTGGTTACAATTCAGAATATTAGTTTTAAGGAATTCCTGTTAAGACAGATACCAAATGCAACTATTCTTTTTCTATTGTTTTCTTTTTTTATTAAAAAAAACACCAGTGTTTCTGTTATGAATGCACTCACTTTGCTAAAAAATATACATTTTAAGTTCTATTACCGGTATACAGTTGGTAAACAATAAAAAACAACACGTTTAAAAATATTAGTGCATGTTAAGGCATGACAAGATATTTTAAGTTACGTTAAAACTCATTTTCTGCGTAGTCTGACCTTGAATCATTCTTGAATCGTTCTAGAAGCAGTGCTTGAACTCATTGAAATTAGTTGGTTACAAATATGTTTTGTATAGTCTATTTGTTCAAATGCTTAAATCTGAAAGAGTGTCCTTAAAGTTTTGTTTGATACATCAATATTGACAATCTTTTAAGTTTATCCTTTACATGGTTCTTGGGTTTTTTTCGTGCTTAACTAAACAGACGTTTAAAATCGGATAACAAAAACACCTTGTCATCAAATGAAATGAAACTTTGTAGATCAATAAAGTAAGTACCTTTGCATAAGTTAAAATGTTTGTTATGACTTTGCTGACAAAAATATATGATAAAGAACCACATTGTCTTCGTATTTTTTGATTGACCCCCGTATGTCTAAGGCTTTCTTATGGTGTCCAAGGTGTTGTAAAGAAGAATTAAAAAAAATGTAACCAGTTTCCCTACGTCGTGCGTGTTAATTGGTATAGACTCGTTCGTTTGCTTGTTTGATCGTTATCGTTCGTGTATCGTAAAATTTCAGTAAGTTAGTAATCGTCTTTGTATCGTGCGGGATCGTTCGTGTATCGTGCGTGATCGTTCGTGTTTCAGAATCGTGCGTGTCGTTTGTCAACAATAACGTTGCTACCACTGTATAGTTAAAGTAGTTCTATTTAAACGGTGTTAAAATTTCACGATTTCTCATAAAATACCAATCAAAATGGTTTTAGTTTCACGCTCAAAGAAAACCAGATTATCAGAATATAAGGATAAACACGTTAATAAAATTAATGCTATTTTTTACGATCGGTTTACTTTTGCCTAAAAACGATAACTTGATATCAAAGTGAAATCAAAACCATCGTATATATTTGCCAATCTACAATGTTATATTCATTTTAATATCTCTTACCTTCTCTCTCTCTCTCATTTCTCCCTCTCTCTCATTTTATGTTTTTTCTGTTATTGTTTTTTTTTAATGCTCGATAACATTGATACCCCCGCTTAAAAAAAATCATAACTCAAGTATTTTTCTATTATAGGAAATAATGGATGCGATACATATCACCGTCCGTGTACTATAGATAACAACTGCTCTATTTGTTTTCAAATTATATGAGTACATACATCTATTCTTTATATTATATTTTATTTCTTGCCCTGACAACGATTTTTTCATAAAAATTAATTTACTTAAGAAAAACTATCCAAATAACTGTTTTCCAACAATCAGTACCAACCCATCTTTGTTGATGTGTGATATATTAAACAATATTAAACAATAAGACTCGAATATGTATATATGTGTAACCGTTTTATTTTGAAACAAAGTCTTTTCAATTTCAGAACATAGGCTTTAAAAAAATATGAGTGATACCAATTAAACAGAAAGTCATAGCTGATTGACAACAACACAAAAGTGCATTTTGATCTAAAGGAAATGGCTGTATTTATTTCTCTGATTGATTACAAATTTATCTATCAACTATCTAAGTTTATAAAAGAACTTTCATGCATAATTTTATGAACAAAATGTAAATTTCAGTGAGATAGGAAATCTCAAAAAGGACAATATCATTAAAAAATCATGTAAATTTAAGTATATTTGTAGGCAACAGTGAAACTAAATTTAAAGTTATTTTGAAACACTTAAACTGACATCCAATCGCCCTGGGAGTGTTGCAGCAAACTGCATAGTTAAAAATCTGATTTAAACATATCTGTTGGCAATAGTTATATTCTTTATAAAGTATACATTCTTTATAAAGTATGCAGTAAAGTGCCGATTTAAAAGCGGTATTATATTTGGTTTGTTTGATTTATCAATTTGTAGATTCTTTAGATCAAGTTTGTCCTAATCCCTGTTTGGAGGTTTTTTTGCGCTAAATTAAATAAATGCTTAGTTTATAGGATGCTTTGCACACCTAACAAACGTTAAGTGACATGTGCATTCTCATTTGTTCTTGACATGTTAAACCATGAACAAAATGTAGATTTCAATCAGATAGGAAATCTCAAAACGGACATTTTCATTAAAAACTCATGTAAATTTAAATATCTTTTTAGGCAACAGCATGGAATCAACTCAGTGAAACTAAATTTAAAATTGTCTCGAAACACGTAAACTGACCTTCAATCGCCCTACGAGTGGTGCAGCCAACCGCTTAATCAAAAATCCAATTTAAACATATCTGTTGGCAATAGTTACATTCTTTATAAAGTATGCAGTAAAGTGTCGATTTAAAAGCGGTATTACCATTGGTTTGTTTGATCTATCAATTTGTAGAATCTTTAGATCAAGTTTGTCCTTCACCATGTTTGGAGTATTTTTTTGTGCTAAGTTAAATAAATGCTTAGTTAATAGGATGCTTTCCACACCTAACGAACGTTAAGTGACACGTGCATTCTCATTTGCCTTTGACATGTTAAACCATGAACACATTTTTGGGGGTTTTTTTTTACTGGTACTTTATTTTGTAATATACTTGTTTTCCATTTTTGGTAACTGTACATTGGCTTTTAAATAATATAAGTGATACCAAATGTACAAAAGGTATTGATTTCACAAAATATTTCAGAGGGAAATGATAACAATGAAGGCGTTATCAGTTTGTCAATAAAAATGACAACTTTTATATAAAAAAAAATGCAAAGCCGACAATTAATAGAAAGTTGACAACCGATTGTTACAAAAACCTTAACTTATGACATACCTAAAGAAAAAGTGTGTTAGAATTATAGGCATCTGCAATGAATAGTTGCTGAGATATCTTTGACGAAAATTTGTTTGAAAATTTAGGCTAAAAATAAACAGTCATCAGTTCAAAGGAAGTTGAGGTTCGATCAGTACAAAAATAGATCCCCACGTATTAAATGCCTAAAGGAAGAGTGTGTTAAATGTGTTTATTGTGTTATCAAGCAAATGCGATTGCTGAGAATTATTTTACGAGAATGTGTTTCACCTAGCGCTAACCAAGGAGATTGATACTTTTACCTGAATGCTATTAGATAATAAGACGGCTGACTAACATTTGGAGTCGTTATTTCTGGCCTTGTCTGATGTATTGTTATAATTTTAAATAAGTACACACGTATTAGTTCGTGTTGAATATGAAGCTACGATATGCTTACAAACGTGAAGTATCAGTGGCGAATAAAGTTTGTCCTACCCCCTTCACCTTTTTCCCCAGCGTATCATAGCTGTCAAAATAAACCGTCCAAAGTCTTATACACAAATTTGACAAACCAACCCCTGAAAAAAAATCAGTGTATGCTTGAGCGCACATGATAAACAAGAAAAGTCTGCATATCGAGTAATCATCCAGTATCCTATTCGTATATCAAACCATATAACTACATGTCACAGTAACAATATTTTTTTTTCATGTAAATGCATTTTTAAATTGTTAAACGTGTTTAAATTGCTCCTCCAAGCAGAAAAGCAATTGGTAAAGAAACCCCATAATACTTTCAATTAAAGGTAACACGGAAAGAATAGAGACATAGATAGATAGATAAAGATAGAGAGAAAGAGAAAGAATGAGAAAGGATTATTCCGTTTAAACAATTAAACTTCTGAAACACAGTGTAGCAAATTAAATGAAATATCTCAAACAGTATATAAAACTTTGTTGTAAGACATACTTTGTTTTTCTTGACCTTGAATGAAAACTAATAGAACGAAACGTTTTGCCATTATCAGGGAAAAAGAACATGAGGCAGCTCGCGTGCAGATTTAATTGACAGGTGTAGCACGTGAACTTAGAGACTTGAACTGTATGATGGGGCAATCACCATGCTCTGTTATTGAAACTAGTTTTATATATTTTAATATTTGTTTGTATCAAGTGAATGTATGATCACGTAAAACTACCCCTGAAATGCTCTCTCTCTCTCTCTCTCTCTCTCTCTCTCTCTCTCTCTCTCTCTCTCTCTCTCTCTCTCTCTCTCTCTGTTTCTCTTTTGTTTTATACAGGTTTATATAAAAAGACAAAATAGTTTATTTTTCAATTATAGGGTACTGCTATTGGTAAAGCAAGCCTCAACTTCTTATTAAAAAGAATTGTATTTCATTTTCAAAAGCAACATGTACCTTATAACTAGATTATTTTTGTTTTCGTTCATTTGGTCATCTATTGATTCTTTCATTCATCGGAAATGTTTGGTTACAATTCAGAATATTAGTTTTAAGGAATTCCTGTTAAGACAGATACCAAATGCAACTATTCTTTTTCTATTGTTTTCTTTTTTCAATAAAAAAAAAACACCAGTGTTTCTGTTATGAATGCACTCACTTTGCTAAAAAATATACATTTCAAGTTCTATTACCGGTATACAGTTGGTAAACAATAAAAAACAACACGTTTTAAAATATTAGTGCATGTTAAGGCATGAAAAGATATTTTAAGCTACGTTAAAACTCATTTTCTGCGTAGTCTGACCTTGAATCATTCTTGAATCGTTCTAGAAGCAGTGCTTGAACTCATTAAAATTTGTTGGTTACAAATATGTTTTGTATAGTCTATTTGTTCAAATGCTTAAATCTGAAAGAGTGTCCTCAAAGTTTTGTTCGATACATCGATATTGACAATCTTTTAAGTTTATCCTTTACATGGTTCTTCTTTTTTTTTGTGCTTAAGTAAACGAACGTTTAAAATCGGATAACAAAAACACCTTGTCATCAAATGAAATGAAACTTTGTAGATCAATAAAGTAAGTACCTTTGCATAAGTTAAAATGTTTGTTATGACTTTGCTGACAAAAATATATGATAAAGAACCACATTGTCTTCGTATTTTTTGCTTGACCCCCGTATGTACAAGGCTTCTTATGGTGTCCCAGGTGTTGTAAAGAAGAATTAAAAAAATGTAACCAGTTTCCCTACGTCGTGCGTGTTAATTGGTATAGACTCGTTCGTTTGCTTGTTTGATCGTTATCGTTCGTGTATCGTAAAATTTCAGTAAGTTAGTAATCGTCTTTGTATCGTGCGGGATCGTTCGTGTATCGTGCGTGATCGTTCGTGTTTCAGAATCGTGCGTGTCGTTTGTCAACAATAACGTTGCTACCACTGTATAGTTAAAGTAGTTCTATTTAAACGGTGTTAAAATTTCACGATTTCTCATAAAATACCAATCAAAATGGTTTTAGTTTCACGCTCAAAGAAAACCAGATTATCAGAATATAAGGATAAACACGTTAATAAAATTAATGCTATTTTTTACGATCGGTTTACTTTTGCCTAAAAACGATAACTTGATATCAAAGTGAAATCAAAACCATCGTATATATTTGCCAATCTACAATGTTATATTCATTTTAATATCTCTTACCTTCTCTCTCTCTCTCTCATTTCTCCCTCTCTCTCATTTGATGTTTTTTCTGTTATTGTTTTTTTTTAATGCTCGATAACATCGATACCCCCGCTTAAAAAAAATCATAACTCAAGTATTTTTCTATTATAGGAAATAATGGATGCGATACATATCACCGTCTGTGTACTATAGATAACAACTGCTCTATTTGTTTTCAAATTATATGAGTACATACATCTATTCTTTATATTATATTTTATTTCTTGCCCTGACAACGATTTTTTCATAAAAATTAATTTACTTAAGAAAAACTATCCAAATAACTGTTTTCCAACAATCAGTACCAACCCATCTTTGTTGATGTGTGATATATTAAACAATATTAAACAATAAGACTCGAATATGTATATATGTGTAACCGTTTTATTTTGAAACAAAGTCTTTTCAATTTCAGAACATAGGCTTTAAAAAAATGAGTGATACCAATTAAACAGAAAGTCATAGCTGATTGACAACAACACAAAAGTGCATTTTGATCTAGAGGAAAAGGCTGTATTTATATCTCTGATTGATAAAAATTTATTTATCAACTATCTAGGTTTATAAAAGAACATTCATGCATAATTTTATGAACAAAATGTAAATTTCAGTGAGATAGGAAATCTCAAAAAGGACAATATCATTAAAAAATCATGTAAATTTAAGTATATTTGTAGGCAACAGTGACATTAAATTTAAAGTTATTTTGAAACACTTAAACTGACATTCAATCGCCTTAGGAGTGTTGCAGCAAACTGAATAGTTAAAAATCTGATTTAAACATATCTGTTGGCAATAGTTACATTATTTATAAAGTATACATTCTTTATAAAGTATGCAGTAAAGTGCCGATTTAAAAGCGGTATTATCATTGGTTTGTTTGATTTATCAATTTGTAGATTCTTTAGATCAAGTTTGTCCTAATCCCTGTTTGGAGGTTTTTTTGCGCTAAATTAAATAAATGCTTAGTTTATAGGATGCCTTCCACACCTAACGAACGTTTAGTGACATGTGCATTCTCATTTGTTCTTGACATGTTAAACCATGAACAAAATGTAGATTTCAATCAGATAGGAAATCTCAAAAAGGACATTTTCATAAAAAAACTCATGTAAATTTAAATAAATTTTTAGGCAACAGCATGGAATCAACTCAGTGAAACTAAATTTAAAATTGTTTCGAAACACGTAAACTGACCTTCAATCGCCCGAGGAGTGTTGCAGCAAACTGCGTAATCAAAAATCCAATTTAAACATATCTGTTGGCAATAGTTACATTCTTTATAAAGTATGCAGTAAAGTGTCGATTTAAAAGCGGTATTACCATTGCTTTGTTTGATTTATCAATTTGTAGAATCTTTAGATCAAGTTTGTCCTTCACCATGTTTGGAGTATTTTTTTGTGCTAAGTTAAATAAATGCTTAGTTTATAGGATGCTTTCCACACCTAACGAACGTTAAGTGACACGTGCATTCTCATTGGTTCTTGACATGTTAAACCATGAACACATTTTTTTTTCACGGGTACTTTATTTTGTAATATACTTGTTTTCAATTTTTGGTAACTGTACATTGGCTATTGAATAATATAAGTGATACCAATGTACAAAAAGTATTGATTTCACAAAATAAATCCAATAGAAATTATTACAATGAAGGTGTTATCAGTTTATCAATAAAAATGACAACTCTTATGAATAATCAAAGTCGATATTTAATAGAAAGTTGACAACCGATTGTTACAAAAAACCTTAACTCATGACATGCCTAAACAAAAGGTGTGTTAGAATTATAGGCATCTGCAATGAATAGTTGCTGAGATATCTTTGACGAAAATTTGTTTGAAAATTTAGGCTAAAAATAAAAGAAGTCCTTAGTTCATAGAAAGTTGAGATTCGATCAGTACAAAAATAGATCCCCACGTATGAAATGCCTAAGGAAGAGTGTGTTAAATGTGTTTATCGTGTTATCAAACAAATGCGATTGCTGAGAAATATTTTACTAGAATGTGTTTCACCTAGCGCTAACCAAGGAGATTGATACTTTTACCTGAATGTTATTAGATAATAAGACGGCTAACTAACATTTGGAGTCGTTCTTTCTGGTCTTGTCTGATGTATTGTTATAATTTTAAATAAGTACACACGTATTAGTTCGTGTTGAATATAAGGCTACGATATGCTTAAAAACGTGAAGTATCAATGGCGAATAAGGTTTGTCCTATCCCCTTCACCTTTTTCCCCAGCGTATCTTAGCTGTCAAAATAAACCGTATTTGACTTTAGTCCAAAGTCTTATACACAAATTCACCCTAAAATGCTCTCTCTCTCTCTCTCTCTCTCTCTCTCTCTCTCTCTCTCTCTCTCTCTCTCTCTCTCTCTCTCTCCAGGTTTTTATGAAAAGACAAAATGGTTTGGTTTAATTTTCAATTATAGGGTACTGCTATTGGTAAAGCAAGCCTTAACTTCTTATTAAAAAACAATTTCATTTTCAAAAGCAACATGTACCTTATAACTAGATTGTTTTAATTTGCTGCGAGTGCAGCATGTGATCAATTAATGAATTATGATTAATCAATAAAAATAAAATTTGTAACGTAACGTAAATGAATTTGTATGCAAAATAAAATATAAACATTCCTATTTTTTCCAGTAAATATTTATTTTTCATAGTTTATTATAAGATTTTTATTTATTTATAAATACATTTTATTTATAAATAGAATTGATCTCAGATACAATGTTGTTAAATAATAAAAGATTTTAACATAATGTTCATTGCAGTTTTCCTCTTTTCTTGCAGCAAACATTTTTCTTAAACTTATGTATAATATGTTGACTTATCATACAGCCCCTTCCCCCCCCCCACCCCCATTAAAAAATAAATAATATTTAATTTTTTTGTACAATTTACACAGATTAAATTAACTTATCATGGTATTGCCACCTCCACTTCTCCACTTAAAAAAAAATATATTCAACGCTTAAAAAGATTTGCTTATCATATTAAAACAACATGGATCCCCCTCCCCCTTCGAATTTAGAGCATGTACATGTACTAAATGGAAGTAAAAATAAAGAAACCATTGAACTGCTAAAGAGCTGAAGGATTAGAATTTTCCTGATTTTTTTTCTTTTTGTTTGTAAAGATTTTTGAATGAAAAAATCTATCGGATCAATGTGTAAACCTTTGTAACGTCACTGAATTTTTTTATTGAGAGTGTACTGAGGTGAACTTTAGGGGTAACATTGACTTTATGTCGTATACATCGTTATTTTGTCTTGTTGATTCTCGTGAGAGTGTGACGTGATAAAAATTGCCATGATTACAGGGAACTACTGGGACGATTAAATTAATGTATTACTGGTCCAATTTACTGACGCCAAAAATCCGTTGAATGAATGTGGAACTAGATTTTTCTATTCACACACGCCTTGCCAGTAGAGCTCGCTGCGCTCGCTATTACCGGTATACAGTTAGTAAACAATAAAGCACAACACGTTTAAAAATATTAGTGCATGTTAAAGCATGCATAGATATTTTAAGTTATGTTAAAACTCATTTTCTGCATAGTCTGACCTTGAATCATTCTTGAATAGTTCTAGAAGCACTACACTCATCGGCGTTCTTGAACTCATTGAAATTTGTTGGTTACAAATATGTTTTGTATAGTCTCTTTGATTAAATGCTTGGATCTGAAAAAGAGTGTCCTTAATGTTTTGTTTGATACATCAATATTGACAATTTTTTAAAGTTTATCCTTTACATGGTTCTTGGTTTTTTGTGCTTAACTAAACAAACGTTATGTGTTTAGGACGTGTCGTACTCTCGAGATTATTTTTCAATATCTCACCATGAATTTTACGTAATTCAATTTGTTATGCAATTTGAAAAAAAAAAATGATACTGCTTACCATGGCGCGTCAGATCATTAGTATAGGCTTTGTACATGGAAGCAGAATTCTCCCTATCTAGAGTATGGTATAACTCTGGGGCTCGTAACATAAAACATGATAAGATTTTGACCTAAGTAGGTTCATAAGGAGGACTTAAGCGAAATCTCAGGACCTACAAAAGTCCTGCTTAAGTGTGTTTTATACCGTAACATAAAGAAAACTAATTTCTTAGCTAAGTCATGCTTATGTAAAAAAGTAAAAACGTATTTTTCACTTCTTTTGTCGAATATGAATGTGTTGGTAATAAAAACTTATTTTTATAGAGACACGTGCATAACATCTTTGATATAAAATGGGGGTAGATGTAAACGCACAGACACAACATTCAAGGTGGTATGAGTATACATATATATGTACCTAATATTTTTAAAAAGCTCAATGTGATGGCTCTCGGTCAATATTTTCAGTATAATGTTGCTCCTTCTTTGGTTTGACAAATATTCACAATTTTAGTCGTTTTCGAAGACTGCCTGTGGCGTCATATCGCGATGCCGTTAGATGCCGTTAGAACTTGATATAATTATATAGTGGATTTCTTTATCTGTTGTTCTACATCTTGCCTCATAAATAAGGCAGTTCAAATACTGTGAGTATAATTTCTTCATTAAGTCAAAATGATTCAAATAATTCAAATGTACAATTACATGATTGTACATGACATTTATAAATATGTAACTCTATTCTAATTAATAAATAATATACAAAGCTATGTGTCAATTAATATTGACCAGCAAAAATGTATGTATCATTTTATCAACATTGTGTATACATTGAATAAAGACAATGATTACTAAAATAATAAAATAAAATATCTTAATAAATAATTCTTTAGTAACTAAATCTTTTGATCCACCACTGATACTCTCAGGACACCTGTAAGAGGGTACCTGAGCAGTATTTAAGCTTTATCTATTCCTTAAATTCCATTGGTTAAAACTTTTACCTCCAAAACTTTGACCTAAGACAAAGACATTTAGTCAGCTACTGCCATTCTAGACTGACTTGAAATGAGTGCATGATCAGGTTTATATTATAACAGACTGAGCAGTAACCATAATTGTGTGAGTACTCATCATTTATTCTGAGTTATCAAACTCAATTCAATGTATAAAGTGTGAAAGATATTAGAGTGAATGTGTTTTTTAATCACAGTCATACGTCATAGTAGATTCATTAATTAAGACTGAATGCCTTGGAAGCTTTGTTCCATAAACAGGTACACATTCTTTGTCATAAATATATGCTTAATTTTACACTTTTTACAAGAATATCTAATTGAAATATGAATGTTCAATTATGATCATGATGATAAATCTGAATTGAGTGTTTTATAGAATGCTGTGACAAGGGGAAAAACTATGTCTTATTTATAGCATTTATAAATCATGTATTTTGATGACTTGTGAAATCAATTATAAATATTATGTGCATTAAACATATGAAATTGAATTACATTTTTGTATATTTACAGGGTGATTTATTGTTATACTATAATAAATCATATAAAGACAGTGCGTTGTATGATTCGTGAATTCCATATGGTAAGCGACGTTTAAATGAAAATAATCATTTATTATCATTATTGATAACCCTATCGACGTCAACATCGGCGACAAGGCAGAAACGAACGTTATAAGAGACATCAGAATAGGCAAGTCTTTAAGTGCATTTTTATATGCTGTATTGGTATAAATGTTTCTAATTTATTAAGTAAAATTGTTGTTTGTATTTCGCTAATCTAAGACCACTTAAAAGTTTTACTGTACAATTCGAATTGTCTAATTGTCATGCCTATGTATACATCATAGTATAGAGCTTCTTCCGTGGTCCAGAAAAAAGGGCTTTTTTAAACTAATATTTCATTATGAAACAATTTTGAATTGCAAGTCTACTTGGAGTTACAAATTCATACTTTCAAACTAAACAAAGCTAAAAATATGTATTCACCCCGTATAGAAATTAATTGTAAAATCACATAATTTATAACTATCATATGCCCAAAGAATTTTTGATTCTGTCACTCTTATAAAACTGTATATGAATATTTTCAATTGAGCTCCAAAATTATACAGAATACAATAATTCTTCTTTTGTATATTTTTAATTACATACTGTAACTTTGATATATAGTTTGATTTCACTAGTACAGATATGTTCATGTACCTATATGTATACACATGTATATATATGAATATCACTGCTGGTCGGTATGAAAACTAAAATATATTCCTACAAATCTGTTTTTGATATTTGCTGGGAAATATCAAGCAGTCAATTTGTGTTAACTGCTGGATAGTGAACTTGTCAATTAAAAAAAACATATGTCAAGAAAAACTTTGCCTATGGTTTATTAAAAAAATAAAAAAAATGTTTTTGTTTTTATTTTTGGTTTTCAAATTTTAGATTTAAAAAAAAAATGCCCAACAAATGGATAATCATCAATATCTTGATGTAGAGAGACACTTTTCTGAAAACCTAGAATTTCTTTAAACCAAATACCCAACCTCAAAGTGGGAAATTGTTCTGTGCGTGTGTTTCGCACAGAAATATTTAGATTAAAGATTGAGCTTCCAGTATTTGATAACACCATTAAATCTCAGAAGCTGAGTTATCTTGTCAACAAAACAAAAGATACTGTGTTTGGAAACCGCCAGCTAAAGAGAGAGCTTGTTGATGAACAAGAACAACCGAGCAATTTGAATTTACAAATATTTCATTATGAAAATAAAACCCCATTGATTTGTTATTGAGAGTGTTAGACTATTGTATATTCAATCATCATGAAACATTGTCAAAAACTAAAGATTTGAAAGTGTTATAGAGGGACTGTAAGCACTGGGGAAAAGTATGATGACTAAAAAGCTACATAAATCTTTAGAACATTTTGAACTGTTAAAAGAAAAAAACAGTTAGAAAACTTGATGCCAGGAATTCAAACAAGAAGTTGAAAACGTAGAGATCAGATAATTGAACTGAATAATAGGAATGAAGTGTTAAGAGAGAGAGAGAGAGAGAGAGAGAGAGAGAGAGAGAGAGAGAGAGAGAGAGAGAGAGAGAGAGAGAGAGAGAGAGAGAGAGAGAGAGAGAGAGAGAGAGAGAGACAGACAGACAGACAGACAGACAGAGAGAGAGAGACAGATGCAAAAATTGAGAGAAGAGAGTGAAAGAAAAAATGCACAAGTAGATAACCTCAAAAAGAAAAGAGAAATATACTGGTTAAGATTTGTAGATTAAACAAAAAAAAAAAAACAAAAACAAAAAAAAGGAAAAATGAATTTGACAATTTTATTTCTGAAAATGTTTAACAAATCATGAATCTGAGACAGGAAATCAAAATTAAAGAAGAAAATATAATAGAGCTTGAAAAAATCAAGAATTTTCTATTAAATAAGTCTAATATAACATTTTTCTCTGATGGGAAGTAAACAAATGAAATTCGTGAAACAATAATGACACTAACAACAGAGTACGGCGTTAGTTGCAAAAAGTAAATCAAGTAACTCAAACTGTCTTAAAAAATATTACAGACCAAACATTGTCAATACTTTCAAGTGATGGTGTTAGGTCTAGCTTGCTTATTGAGGCCGAACGTATTGCCCAGTGTCAGGTTGTAGATGCCATGGCTAATTCACGTGACATATGTGATATGAATGACAACTGTCTGCATCAGGATGAAACTTCAAAGTTCCACAAACAGTTTCATTCATTTCAATCTGAACATAGGTCTTACTCAATTGGAATGACTGAAGTTGGCAGTGCAGATGTTGATAGTTTGATGAAAGCTTTTCAAACAAGTATTTCTGAATTGTCAAACTGCTAAAAAAATTAAGACAAATCTTTTTTAAAACTTGTAGCTACTTTTATTTCAACAATGTTATACAAGGGTGCAACAAACCCATTTTTAATAGACAGTTAGAGGAATTCGGCAAAGTCTTCTTCCTGATTTTCTAAAGAATTGGGATGTAATTCCAGAAATTAACAGAAAAGAAATGGGGACGATGGCATCATTTTAAAAAAAATGCAGGTATTGTAAACATGGTAAGTAAAGTTGACAAGTGTTTAAGTGTTTTTGAAAACAATATCACAGCCATGCATTGTTAATACCTTGCTAACTGTTCTAGTCAGTCTTGAGGCAACACTTTCCTTCAAATCAAAACTAAAAGGATTCTTTCCTGAACAAATATTGTTTTCAAAAACACTTAAATACTGGCCAATTTACTTGTCATGTTTACAAATACCTGCCAGAAGGGATCTGTAATCATTTTGTCTATGATACCTAAAGCTCTAAGACTGCTAGTGTAAACTTTTTCAATCACATCAAAATAAATGCTTTTCAATAATTAATATGGATCAGACCAGCTGTCAAGAAATGTTTTAATATCTCAAAATGGTGATATGTAGCCCAAGCTACATAACAAAGATGGTTACATCTATGGCCTCTAAAGGTTATAAGTTCATTGTTTACATGTTTTTTTACAAAATGCAAATATTTGTAAACATGGCAAGTAAAGTTGACAAGTGTTTAAGTGTTTTTGAAAACAATATTTGTTCAGGAAAGAATCAGCACAAAGATGACCTGTATGATTTTCTATTTGAGAACACAAATGATGCTATATTTGAAACATACACTCAAATGTATGGAACGCCGGGACTGTTTTACATGGGGATTAAACATTATACACAGTGTTCTCCTCATTATATTTGGTAGTTAATTAATTATATGAGGTCTTTTTTACATTAAATCGTGTGCATTTTCCATTATATACAGTATTTCTTTTATTATATGATGTAGTTATTTCACTATATTATGTACATTTATCATTATATAAGGTGCTTCTAACATTATATGAGGTGCTTCCAACATTATCTGCGGTCGTTCTAACATTATATGCGGTGAATACATCATTATATTATGTACTTCTCACATTTAATGTTTCAAATATGTATTCTTTAAAAGTTCATTCTCTAATAGAGAAAAGAAAAGAGCAGTCAATGGCAGATATACGTCATTATTTATGGTTACAGTTTACATTTAATTCCCGTAGTCTTAAAGCTTCGCTACATATTTGCAAGCCTTTAAAATACACGAGTGCATTTAAATACAATTTGTTTTTTTCTGCAGGTCTATACATGTTGTGAAAATCTATTTATCTTTCCAAATGTAAAGGAGAGAAAATGTTGCTCACTGCGTTCATATGTAACTTAAAATTACAAAAGTGCAGAATATAATAATATTAAAATAAATGAAACATATTGATACAAAACAACAATATCGGTAATATATGTTTCCTTAATCAAATTTTCAACAAGTGCCGAATTAACTAAATACCGAATTTACTTTACGAGTTGCCGAGTTCACCAGGCGCCGAGTAGACAAAGAGTTATTCTTGATTATTTATTTTTTATTCTTTTTTTTTTAAGTACGTCAATTAAAAACAACCTGTTTTTATGTATAGTTTCACTAAAGCAGTTAAGTTTAATAAATTACGATGTATCCAAAAATTATGACATCAAAGTGTAAATATTATCTAGAAGAGGCAGTAAACCATGTAACATACCTTTAGGTAAACACAGTTTAATTGTGTGATGTATTGTTAATTATAGTATGCATAGTCTTGAGATAAAACTTGTTTTTCAAATAACGAATTTAACGACAAAACTCTAAACTTGACATGGTGTTTTCTTTCTGGGGGTTTCTGGGGAGGGATGGGTTGTTGTTGGTTTTTTTTTTATCATTATCAATTATATCTTTTATTTTTTTGTTTGTTTAAATACAGTTTGTGAATATTCCACGATGAATTTGAAATGTAAAACTGGAAAAATTAATATTGAGTATGCCAACTAGGGAAGAACAGGCGGCAACGTATGTTCCGAAACAACAAGCAGTAAAACAGATTGTCGAGACGAGAACTCTGAGGAAATAGTAAAAAGCCAATGTGATTGGAAAACAAACTGAAGTATCCACGCTTTAAACTCTGTATTAGGTGATACTTGTAGTAATATCAGAAAATACTTAGAAGTAAAATTTACCTGTATTTAGGGGAAGACATTATACAGCAATCGCTACTGTTTCGTGAAAATACTTTATCACAAAATGAGCTTTCATAAATGATGTGACATCTGAATGCCATATCTAAAAAAGTGATTCAAAATGTACTGCTATACAATAGACACTCATCAGATCACTTACATTGAAGTACCATCGACGTCATTTAAACATCAGACGACATTCCAATAGTCAATATCAGTGTTTCCTATTTTTTAATGTACAGGTTTTTTCCCCTTTATATCAGTTCCAATTTGAATTGTAAAAAGGCAAACTAGTAGAAATTAACAAAATATTTTACCAATACGAATGCAATCATTGCTCTATGTTTTTAAAACTTCTCTCAAATGCATGATATCAACTTTTCTTGAAGTAGATGAAATAAATATTCATTTTGACAATGTTTGACAGTGTCTTTATTTGTTCTTTCTATGTCGACTTTGAATGGATAATATCATGATCTTAATTAAAAGCTTCCGAGGAGCATAAATTCCGAAGATCTTGCACAAACGGACTAGGCCTAAATGTAACAAAGTCACCTTATCTACACTGATAACTTTAACGTGCATAAAGAGTCAGCTTTTATTTCTGATTAACGTAAGCTAACTTTTTTTATAACTTTCTGATTTAATGATTGCAACTGCAAATATATATTAAACCGAATGATGTGGGTTTTTTATTTCATACTGGCGATGAAAGCAAAAATAACTGCAGGGACAACATACTGTGATTTTACTATGCAAGATACTTTCATACCAGCAATATACATTGAACACTACAGTATGTTTTGGAAAGATTTGATCGAAAAACTGAAATACAAATAAGTGTTTGGCCACCCATACCCCATCCACCAAATAAATTGTATGTTCCATAAACTGTTTTATATAGAAACTTTCCTCGTTGTATTAGCTATTTAAACTGTTTATATCGTTTGAGCTCTGATTTATAGTTCCTTCTTAATTCTATCGGGATCGAATTTTCAGAAGTTATAACCCTTGCCGATCTTACTAGTTTGTACCAGGAGATGCAAACCGACCTTATCCCAGTTATAACATTAGCTAATAAGATAATTGTCATTCTATATTAATTCTGCTTTAGATAAAATTTTGTCATTTATCTGGTCAATAAATTTTACAAACACTCTTTGGGTCTTCATTTTTTTTTCTGGAATCCATGCAACAAGAACAAGCTGCAGAAAAGGCATTAACACATTCGAAAAAGGAATAAGGCATTGTACTGTTTTAGAATTCCCAGTATGGAAACGTTGTGAAAAAAAAATGTGTTGAAATATGTACATACACATCTTAGCACTATTACTTTCGAACAAAATATCAAGTAAATAATCAAGGAATAAGACACATGAAATATGGAAAAAAATGACTTCAGTGCAATATTGTTCCTTTCATATTATATAAGAATATAATTACAACATACATGTATCGGCAGCCGTAGTTGTTTAGGTTAAAAACGATGATAAAATCGATACATGCACTTCATAGTCCTATTCGGACAAACACAAATAAGAGTGAAATGGTGGTATTATCTTTTATTTTAGAAAAAATAAAAATTCAATATGTATCAACAGTGCATTAGTTGTTTACAAATAACGATAACCTGTTTTTTTTTAATTAATCAATCATTTTTTTTACTTCAAACATGCTGTTTCATGTCGTTTTGTTTGACAACAAACTAGTTTTTAAATTCAAAATATTTTTCATGTACCTGTGTATGATATACGACAAACTAACAATCATCGACTTATGTTTCTAGTAGTGTCTTCAGTTTTCCTCCCTCTTTTCCTAACCAACATCCTATCATTAAAAACAAGACTTTTGATATCTGATCGATGAATTTCCTCTAAAATAGAATTTAAAAAAATGCGTATTGTGCAATACCATTTAAGAAATATAACAGCTTTTATTTTAAAGATAAACTCCCAACCGTACTTTTTTCGTGTATACACATAAATTATGTAGTACAAACATTGTTAAACGTCACAATTCCGAATTGTGGATAATTTGTTTCATCAAATTGCATAATGATTTGGAAATGGTGGATAAACTATTTGATGAAACATGTTTGCTAGAGGATACCCAGAAAGTGGATAACTGTTCATAGAGCTCATCACAATATTCAATTCCTATATGTGCAACTGGGAGGAAACCACTTTTAGAAAAACCTAACTATAGTCATTTAATCTAAAAAAAAAAAAACTCAAATAAACCAGCAGCTAATTCTACAGATACTACCAATGTTCAAAGTTTGACAACCAGCAAAATGTCCAAACATTACAAACTCTTTTTGAATGTCACATCAGTAACCTTCTAAGTTTCTAGGTTGAGGAGACTCCTCACACATGTATGGCAAAATAAACTGGTCTAAACAAAGGAAAACAATACACAATTCATTGAGCATTTTGTTGTTTTTCGACCTCACAATGCTTATCTAAATTCCAATGACGCCAGGGTATATCGCATAGAGAAATTCTGCATGTCTCTTGATAACCTCATTCATTTTTTACGAGTTTCTTTTTCAATTTTTGAGGCACTTTGTTCAAGTTCTTCTATCTGTTCCATATTTTCAAAATTTTCTTATATTCTGTGTCATCATCGAGAAACTCAAAAGAAGCTGCTGGATAATGTTTACGTAAAAAGAAGTTCATTATCTTTTTTGTCATTGTTGGTTAAACGGACTTAAACCACATGGACGTATTTTCTTGTGTCATCGATATATGGCAGTAAGGACGGATACTTTTGAAATTTATTGTTGAATACTTCTCTCTGTTGCCATTCATGAACTACTATTAAAAATGATTACTATTTAGTATAGTTTTGAAATTAATTATTACTTAATTATATCATTAATATTATTTATCTGTTTCAATTCTTTTTTTTCTTTGTATTTGTTTTATGTGATTTGTAATTAAACAATACATCTAATTAATATATCGTCAAACAGTTGTACTTACATGGTTTTAGGCCAGTCTGTCCTAAGCGACGCTTGAAACCAGTAACTGAATCTGATACTTCATTTAACTCCTGCAGGGCTGGCCAACACATATTTTTAACTTGACCTTCAATGTTGCTTAAAATATTGGTGTTTTTTTTACTATAGTTTCATAAACTCCGTCAGCAATTTGTGTTCGCCAATCTGTAGAGTTGACATTAATGGACCTTATAAAAGTACCAACTAAGGTAGTAAACGGCGACAATTATACCAAGAAGTGGATTATTAAAAGCAACAACAACAATAAATACGACAACAGAAGCTATTTTTTCAAAAAGTTCATCAGAAATTTTAAACTTTAAATCAGAAAACGTTTGCTCTAAATTTGTTGTAAAACTGCATTATAAATGTTTCAAAATTCCCCTACAAAAATCTGATCTTAAAGTTTCGGCAATTTCATGTAATGTTCGCTCCTCTAAATGTTCCTTTAGTCGTCTCACGGTAAATATTGAGCGACAACTGTAGCTGGCATCTTCTGTTGTTCCTATAGCGATATTTTTATCCCATAGAAAAATATCATAGCGCATCTGTCTTATTGATTCCCTTGATAAAATTTTGTCGGTGGCATCTTGTATAATCGTTTCAATACTTATGATCGAAACTTTTTCTGGGATTGACTCGATAGCTTCACCTAACGAATTGACTTGCTGATATTCCAAAACGTTTATAACATATTTAGCATTTTCGAGTGCAAGATGTATATAACTTGTTTGTTCTTTTAAGTAATATTCATAATTCATTAAAACGGACAATTTTGCGTCAACTACATAAACTGATTTGCTGCAAATACATATGACTTTAACCAAGTTTCCAGAAGTTGAATGAAAGAATGACTCCTTGTTTGCAGCATCCTAAAACAAAACAAAAGTCGTAATTTGTGCATATTTAACATGTAATGTAACGTGCGTTATTGCCACCTTTATTCTACACACCTTTCCATTTACCTTGAGCGTACTTTGTCTACAAATTACTTGTACATGAATTGGTTCTGACTTTTTCTGACCTCCTTGACTGGATAAATTTGTAGGTAAAACAACTTCTCTCTTTGGAAGTAGATTTATTTCATTTACGATTGCACTGCATTGTATACCAGTAAGCAGGCATCTAGCGACTGAGGGTTGTCTCTTGTCCTCGGGAACAATTATTCCTAATGACTCAAACAACCTTTTGAAGTCTGCTGATGTGGCATGCAATGACCATTCCTAACCAGTTTCCATATCTCTAAAAAACATTACATGTTTGAACACTGGGAGAAAATAGATTTCAACAAAAAATATTGATTACGTAAGCTATAAATGTTTTTTGTTAACGTCTGTTGAACATTTTCCATAAATAATACTAAAACAAATAGCTTAATCAAATCTGATGTGTAACAACATCGATTAGATAAGGACATACTATGTTTTTTTTTTTTTTAAATTCACCAACTCACATAAATGTACCTTATTAGGTACTAACTAGGGCTAATAATAAAAAGAATGTCAGGATTTATCACATGGTAGGTAAAAGTACACTTGTAAACATTCAATAAAACAAGGTGTTCCTGTTACTTTAAACATGACTTAAACATTTAATGTCTAAATAACTTACTTTATCTCCTGAGTTCGTATGGCTACGTGTAATCCTAAGCATTACGCTAGCTCTCCTGCAATATTTAAATCCCTACTCCTGTTGCCGAACTCGGCAGTTTATTACCGAACCTATTCAAAAGCTAAAAATAGAGCAAGGATTTACCGACCTTAGCAGCTTTATTTGTCAGATTTAAAAAAGTTCAGCATTAAACTAAGCTTTTTTTAAATTTAACGCTAAATGCTGAATAGAAAATACCAGATAAAAAAAAAATGAAATGTGGCAAACTTCTGAAACTGCTTATATTAAATCCATGAGGAGGGAGAAAGCAGAACAAATGTGCTAGAAACAAAACATTTTTTAGATAATTGAACGAAATTTAATCAAAGCGAAAACATTGTTTCAATACGAAGTACTTATATGTCTGTGCCCTGTTCTTATGCTGATAAATGGCATTTTTTTAATTCTTATTTTGTATTTGTCATACCTAATTGAATCAATGTAAAGAATACAAATGAAAGGAATAGGAAAAAAAAAACCAAACATTTTGCATGTTTAAAGCAAGATAATGACTATAGCTTGAAAAACCCTTATGAAAATATGTACTTTTCTAAAAGAAGACATTTTCATTTAAAACTTTTCTAACCCTGTCACAAATGATTATTTGTTAAATGATGCAAAGAAAAAACTCAATTCGTGAATCAAAAGTCAATCTTCAGCTAAACAAAACAGACACAGAAACACTAAGACGACTTTGCTTTTGATCTGAACTCAGTTAAACTGTGGATAGGTTTAACACCCTTAAACATATCGAGATAAAATGGCGTATTTCGTACAGTTATTGTCAACTTTTTAAACAAATGTTCAATGACCAACACCAGTACGTTTGGTTTAAATTATACAGAAATATCATTTTCTCCTCCCACTGTTTGCCTTGTTAAAAAAATAAATAAAAACTTATTCCATTGCAGCAATGATGTGACGGTGACCCTTATTTTGTATTATTTTACCCAAACTTACAGAACAGAATAATTCTAAATATATGGGAAAATTTTTCAAGTATATGGTCAAGTGGACCCTTTGAAAATCAATAAAATTTCACCATCTCGAAAACAGACACAACGGCATCAACGGAATACATATACATTTCAAGATATACACGATATATAATAATTATTGTTTTTATATATGTTCTTTGTAAATAGACATATTCAGATATTTAAATTTGAAAACTTAATTTATATTGAAAGTTTGAAAAAAAATGATTTATTCTTACTTACATGTATACACATATCTAGGTGACCAAATGGCGGAAATAGAGAAAAAAGTGAAGGTTGGTTGGTTATGAGGGTTTAAAGGTGAAAAATGAAATGAAAAAGGTGAACAAGTTATAATAAGGACATAACAGGGATATAAGTGTGATAAAACTAAAAAAAAAAGATATAAGATATTTAAGGAATGAATTAAATATGTATTTTTTATACGATATAAAATGGTTTGGGGCAGTTTACGCTTTTTAAGCCAAAAAGCGGTTTATAAAAAAGCGTAAACTGTTTCAAACCATTTTATATCGTATTAAACTAAAAAAATATTGAATTCATTGCTTATTATTTAATTTTTTTACTCTTCATTGTAGATAAAAACGGTCATTTGACCTTTAAAATGACGTAAAATTTTACAAAATTCAAACGTAACGTAAGGCGCATTGATACGTGTTTGACGTTAGTCTTACTATGACGTAGGCAACATTCTTTATACGATAGAAAATAATTTTTTTTAGCCAATCAGAAAGCTCGTTACAACCATAATTAAATTATTGTGTTATATGATACCACATAATATGTGAATATGATCCTCTCCCATGTTAGAGAGAAATAGCTATACTGTAGCTAAACACGATGGGTGAACATTTATAGTACATTGTTGTGGTTGTATTGTCTTACATATTATTGAATGCATGTCTGTTTAACATGAATCAATCGGGCATGATGTTTTTCGATAGAGCTCATGCATTTATTTTTTACAGCTAATGCATTTGATATAATGGGAAAATGCGATGATTGTTTATCTTTTGAATATTTCAAACAAAGTTTTAAAAAAACTAAAATTTCTTCCCTTCTGCATTTAAAAAAAAAATATTCTTTAGTTTTAAAGTTACAAACTTAAACTCTAAATCAAATTTGAATAAGTTTTTATGACCAACCGGAGGTTTTAGTTAAAATCATAAGAGCAAAATTAAATGTGTCAAGACGTTTCTAAAAGCTATGTTTTAAGAAGAGCCATGACAGGAAATTCAGTGAAAAATAGACTAATAAACTGATAAGTGGACCTGCATATCATGGTTATGACCAATTTATTGTTTGAATAATGCTCGTAGGTAGTATTTTGATAAAATATTAAAATTGAGAAATAAAGCTAAGTCATATAGTACACGGAACTTATAGCAACTAATTAAAACCATTCTAGACTTTAGTGCATTATTACAAGAGATCAACGGGCCACATCGGTCACCTGAGCAACACTTGGCATGATGCAATCACTTCCATGGAGTCATAATACATAATATCTGGAAAATGTGGTATAGTACATGTAGATCCTATACAAAAAATTGTCCCCCCCCCCCCAGATATTCTTAAATTTATAACCAATTTTTTTTATAGTCATTTCAAATTCAACAGTGCAGTTCTCAAAAAGACCCTTAACAATTATTTATAAACAGGATATAAACATATATCAAACTCTGACCCCTTGTGAGGCCCAATAATTGTCCAGGGGTCAAAATTTAAACAAGTTCAAAAAATCAGCAATAAATATAAAAATTCTGGTATATAAGGAATATATTATAACAATGTAGTTTTTGTGAATAATTAAAATGTTTTCCTTTGTACAACTGAATCCCCAATGTGGCTTCACACTTTTCCTAAATATTGTGATTTGAACAGATTTCAATTTACACTATCTAAAGTTGCTTTCACTAAAGTTACAGCTTTTCTAGGCAAATGTTTTTTGGAAAACGATTTCATGATATTTTTCTATATATTCCTATGTGAAAATGTGTTCCCCTCCCCACTGTGAACGCACCCTTCTCCCAAGTGTCATGATTTTCACAATTTTAAATCAACACTTTCTAAGGATGCTTCTACACAAGTGTCAGCTTTCCTGGCCTAATGGTTTTGAGAAGAGGATTTTTAAAGATTTACTCTATATATTCCTATGTAAAATTTCGACCTCCCATTGTGGCTCCACCCTACTCCGGGAGTCATGATATTCACAACCTTGAATCTACACTACTTGAGGACGCTTCCATATAATTTTCAGTTTTCTTACCAAATGGTTTCTGAGAAGAACATGTTTAAAGATTTACTTTATATATAATGTAAAAATTTGACCACCCACTGCGGCCCCATCCTACACCCGAGGATCATGATTTTCACAATTTTGAATTAGCACTACCCGAGGATGCTTTCATACAAGTTTCAGCTTTTCTGGCTAATTGCTTTCTGAGAAGAAGATTTTTTAAGATTAACTCTGTAAATTCCTATGTAAAAAGTCTACCCCCAATGTGAACCAACCCTAGCCCCGAGGGTCATGATTTTCACAACTTTGAATGTATTCTATCTGAGAATACTTCCACAAACTGGCCTTTTGGTACGTAAGAAGATTTTTAAAAAAAATCTTGAAAATGTTTAATAATTCCTAATTACCTTCCTTTGCAAAACAGCGTGGTCCTTGTTTTTCATAACCTTTCATCCCCATAGCCTAAGGATGCTTTGTGCCAAGTCTGTTTGGTCTAGTGGTTCTGGAGAAGATGCTGAAAATGTTAAAAGTTTACAGACAGACAGACGAACAGACAGACGGACGACAAACAAATTATGATCAGAAAAACTCACTTGAGCTCTCAGTTCAGGTGAGCTAAACATGATAAAAAAGTTAGTGTGTTGTTGTATTTCTAGGAACAACAAATACTTTTCAGCTCGATTATACACTTTCAAATTAAAGAATAAAAATCCCCACTTATCTGTAGTATATTGTTTTATACAGTTTATATTACATATACAAATAGTTATACAAGTTTTAAAAATGACATGAACTCACCATTAGCTTAATATAAGACAATAATTTTTTTGGAAATTCATTTTTTATTTCAATATTGTTACATTGTCTATACTGAAGTTTATTTGAATACAAACATGCAGCTGTCTGTTGTTGAGATTCATCCGATACTAACATCTAATAAAATATTATATTTTGTTAAATACTCATTAATCAATATTTAAAATACCTAAGTGAATAAATAACCAATACTTAAGATAATAACTAATAAATAACCAATATACCAAATATATATGTGTATATCATACAGTAAAAATATTTAACGTTTGTATTTTTATACCCTAACATTCTAAGTAAAACGCAATTGCTGTTGTTGTTTAGAAAAGGTATACCAATATCATTAATAAATGAAAAAAAACCATTTTTCCATGCATGCACAATGATACAAAATATGAAATTCAAAAATAATTTGTCTCAATATAAAACCATAATACTAAGTGAAAAAAACATTAAACCTACAAAATACACATCGGTCAATTAATGTCACTGTTTTACTCTTATTGGTTATAGTAAATATTTTCGCCCATGTGTGACGTTATAAAACTCTGCAAGGTTTCATTAAGTAGTTGGTACTCTCTCTGTAACGAAATAAAATGATAGATTTACAATTTTTGAGTTGCTATTATTTGCACTGAATCAACATAATAATTTTATCCAATGTGTCTACCATAGCAAATTATAACTTAGGCAAATCTTTTGACCCCTACTAAATTACTACTTATAAAATGAAATGCTATGGAAACTACCTGATAAAATTTATCACGTTATCAAATTTTACAAGAAAGATCTCAAAGAAACAAACTAATCTCTTAAACATATGTTTGTGTTCACAGACGTATCAGGTTTACCATGGTTGAGCACAACTCGGGACGTCTAGTTTGTAGGAGTCTGACAGCAGAGAACACGTCTATCTCCTCGTCCATCGTCAGTTGTTGTATCAGGTTGTATACAGCACAGAACACTCCACACAGTGCTGCTCCGTCACTTTAAATGAAAAAGAATTTATAATTATGCTAAGTAGTGATATTTGTTTTAAATTTGATTGCTGTTATATATTTTTTCGGACATAAAAGTACCCTAAAAAAGATAAGAAAACGCAATACATGAAATAATGGCATTTGTTTGCCGTTAAAGATAAGTTTATTCTCACTTTATCGGACCAGATATTTTGAGGAAACTAAAAAGTTGCTCAGGTCGCATTTTTGTAAAAGAAACATCAACGCAGTTTATCGTCCTAATGAGACTTTAACATTAAAAACTCTTTCAATTTCATTATTGTTCAGACAAGACATTTAATATTTCCTCTTTTACAGTTTCATTATATATCAGTGCAATAAATGAAAGTAGTTTATTACAGCAGAGTAAGCACGTGATAACAATGAATACACGTATATTGCTTAATAATAAGTGAATTAAAACAACACTACCCCGGTGTTTCAAAACAAACATAATAGGCAAAATATATCCGTTTCATCAATAACTACTAAACTTTATGTGTTACTTTGTCAAGTTCTCAATAATACCTCTCAACGTTTATGCATTTGGCACGTACAAGGTTATGTTGCATCAAAGCAGAACGTGACACAAGTTTTTAGAAGCACGTTTCAAATAAAGCAAGGATTAAACTATTGGTAGGTGATGAGATTTGCTATGAGATTTGAACAGAAGAATTCATCACATTTTAATTTAAAAATGATAAGAAGCCAACGTTTTCGAATAATCTGCAATGTGAACATTTATTCTTTTGAATAAAACATTTAAAACCGATTAAAGATCATATTGTATGCTATGATATGGTTTGCTATAGTATGATATGTCGAATGAGATTGTATGCTATTGTATGAAGTTCCAGTGCTCTGGTATGAAATTCCAATGCTATGCTATGAGATATTAATGATATGCCATGTTTTGGTGTATGTTGTAAAATATATGCTTGAACTAACATATAAAAGCCCTGGCCGAGGGATAAAACAAGTGTCCATACCTTTTAGCGAATATTTGATAAATTGTAACATACATTCTCTTGTTTAATTCTTATTAATCACACATAAATACTTTATTAGAGTTCTATGATTTCCTAAATTGTGAATCTGTTGACCATGTTTTGCGATCAATTGACACGACATTCAGCATTCAGTCTTGACTCTATCAATGTGTACGTTTTGTAACACAACTTAATATTTAATTTGGCCTAGGTCGGACTCTAGGTACATAAAACTACGATGTGTTATTTCGCTGAATTACGTGGATCTTATATCTAACCTGTTTCATTGACACCCCCCCCCCCCCCCGGGTTTCACTAAATGTAGGGTAATCCGGCTTATACATAATTTCTTGTAGAAAGAAATTTCGAGGATATATACTGTTTAGTTTTGGTGTTTTCATTTTTTTTTTACTTTAATAAACATCACGTTTATTGGTCGGAATGTTCGAGTTGTTTCAGAACCTTATTGAAAAAGAAAACAACAACAACACAAATACATTTAAGGTCAAAATGAAATACAACACCACAAGATCAACAGATACATACCCTACGACGGATTTGAAATAAGGCGTATCTATTTTTTTTATAATTGGGTATTTCATCTATTGGCTTCAATTGAATATTTAATAAAATCATCAATACATCATTCATACACTCAATTACAACCAATGGAACTTTAATATAAATAACCCATCATCTCAAGTTATTTAAAAGAAATAGTTTTAAAGAACATGGGAAAAAAATTTAATTATTCTTATTTATATAAATTTTATTCTCACCAGTTTTTTTTTTAATTCAGATAGATTTCAGTAGTAAATTTATTCCTCATTAAAGAAAAACGTCATAAATGATTGTAGCTTTTGTTATAAGGCGGATATTTCTAATTGCGCTTCAGTATCCCAGTATTATATTCTGACAGCTGTAATTTTTACTTCGAAAGTAGAGTGACTGATATTCTATAAATTTTATTTGATTTGAACATATTTTATTATGCAAATATAATAAATTTACATAAATGGATTAGGCAGCAGGCAATGCCTATGTAAGCCTTCTCCATAATTCTATAAATTTAATAAGTCTTACTGTTTCTAGCCAAAAAGAGAGTATAAGATGAACAAAAAGCAACGTAATTCTCATATGTGCATTTAAATAAAGAAAAAAAATAAACACCCCCCCCCCATAAAATAATTAACCAAATAAATAAATAAGAAATAAAACAAGAATACAGATAAGAAACAGTGTTATTTAAATGTACCGGCTCATGACGACAATTGGTCCTTCTGTTTTAGTGTTCCGTGCAAACGATACCAAGCCGAGGATGTGAGTCACTGTGTTTGAATTGTTTTCTTGGAGGCCGTTTAATGGCTCAGTTATTTCAACAGACCATGCTTTGTCGTTTAACTTGAAAAAAAAACAACATGAAAATCTTCTTTAAACCCTCTTGGAAGTTCGGTTTTATTCATATGATTCAAAAGTCGATTTTTTCAAATAATATATACTTACACCTTTTTTTGTTATTTCAAGCTTGCTGCTCTTGATTTCTGTGGTTTGTTCGTGTTGTAATTTTACTGTGAAAGGGGTAATTTGTTTTGTTCTGGCTGTTGTTGGAAGCCATTTACTCGCCTATAAAAAGAAAATTTAAACTGGTATTTTCAAAATCATTGCACAATATGTACTTCAGAACAAAAAAATGAGTTGTAAATGTTCTATATTACAAATTAAACATTGTATTTTGACTTATAATCCGTACAGATTCTACATTGTAGAGAGGTTCCATACAGACAACAACTTCCGAGTCATAATCCGTAATCAGTCTTAGGAAGTCAACAGCGTCACCTTGTGTCGGGTAGTTGGTAATGATAAACGCATTTTGATTGGTGAAAGACTAAAACAAATACATATACGATGATATTATATGTACAACAATTATTCTCTTCGTATCAAAAAATGGCATAAATTGACAAAGACGAAAGTTATCGAAACTTACGGGAACCTTAATGGCATTGATATAACTCCCTCGATTTGGAACATTTGACGTCAGAAAAAGAACGTACTTGTCAACTATACGAATTAAATACTCATTAGCTTTATTCCAATGATGTATATAGAATACCAAAATATGTGTGTAATGAAGAGATACATGTAAGAACGATAACATTTTGCAAAACTATGACATTTTGAAAAAAAAACCCAAACCAAATGTTTTAAAATGTTACCTGCTAAAGTTGCTGCAAATGTTAACAGCAACCAACCACCCCCCCCCCCCCACTAACAAACACACATATAAAAATGTGTTGTAGACAGAGTTAAATGTATAAACGTTGTTTTGTTTATATTTAGGAATAATATTATATTTTGAAAGATCCATTTTCAATAGTAAGTTTTAGAAAAGCAGGCTACCATTTAATGAAAATAATTATGTTAACTGGGTTACGGTGTATTGCAGTTGTTTTATTTATTTACACTACGAAAGAGTAAAAATAACCCATTAAAATGAAATATAAAAGACACCTACGAGGATGAATGGACACTGAGGGATCATGAAACTGTGAAGCCACTTTGTAGTCTTTCTCTGTGTACTGTGGTCTAACTGCTAGTAGTTTCTAAATGATACGTTGAATGTGATATTATAAACAAACGCTTAAGTGGTGTGTCTGTTGAGGCTTTATTTAAGAAATAAACAGCAATTTAAAAAGTTCACCGGGATATGAAGTTGGTTGGTCACGTGATTAAATTCTGTGAAGCCCGAAGGGCTTCTCGGTAGAGTTGATCACGTACCAACCAACTTCATATCCCGTTGAACTTTATAACATTGCTTTTTATTACTTATATTTACGTTTGAAAAAGACAAATTGTTCAGAACTGTTAAAATAACCGTGTTTATGTTTACAGTAACCTAGCGCGTGCTATTATGATTGTGACGTCACGAACACGTTCATACAAAATTGAACGTTTTTGCTTTTCTATAGGTTCAAATAAGGAAAAAATATTTGCAAATGTAAATATATAGAATATAAACATTTGGTTAAAAAGGCAAGAGTATCATTCTGTATATTTCTCAAGCTGTCAACCAATAAATGGTCACATCTTACACTAGCATAGACTAACAATGTGCAATTTACTATCAAAGTTAAATCAACAGTTTTTAAATGTCTTGCATAAAAGCTCAGTGCATGTTATTTAACGACCAACTGTGATATTAATTTGAATGTCATTTAATACTTGATAAACCAATCTCTCTTCTTATCATCCACCTTAACTTTGTTTTGGTCTTATATACAGGCTATATCAAACCTGAAGTTCCTTTATAAATGCTGAAGAATTTGCTGGTTTGCTATTACTTATTTCACATTTCGAAATAAATTCTGTCGCACTCAGAACAGCTGGTGGTGCTTTAGACATATCATGGAGGGTAAGGAATATGGTCTTGTATTGTTCCTATAAACAAATATATTTTTGGTCATTGATAAACAGTTCATCATCTTTACAAACAATTTTCTACTAGACGTTTTAAACAACGAGTATTACTTTTTTTTTTTTTACATTTATATGGTTTCAATAACTTTACATTCGTTTCGTAAATGTTAAATACAAATTGGGGTGATGATCATCAAAATATTAACTGACATGCGTAATTATTCAATAATTCTCTCTTTCCTTTTAAATTGTTCTAACAAAAGTACATGTAATAACGTTTTTTCGACTTGAGATATTATACAAAAGTCCCTTTTCCGTTTGCAAAACCAGATACTCCAATACAGAATTTGATAACAGTTACTGATTTTGGTAATGGTTATGCTGATTATACCCGCACTTTCTAAAGAAAGTTCGGAAATATTGTTGTTACCCTGTTCCGTCCGTCCGTCCGTCTGTAACGTTTCACTTTCTCAAACTGCTCTTACATCTTATAAACCAGCAAACTGAACTCTTGGAGTTTGATTTGGGGTATCATGTTGTTTTGTAAAAAGGTTTCAAAAAATCTCTGTTAGTCCTGGGGGTCAAATAATTGGTAAAAAATGACATTTTTCACAAAAAACCTTCTTCCTCGAACTCCTCCTACATTTTCAACAGTAGACAATCATCTTTTGGAATATGTTTTAGGGTATCCTACAGATGCGCAATAAGGTTTTGGAATTTTCTATTTTGTCCTGGGGGTCATTTAATGGCTAAAAAATGACGTTTTTTTTTTTTTTTTACAAAAAAACTGGTTTCAAAAACGTCAATTTTTTTTGGCAGTAGCCAAATGATCTTCTAGAATATGATTGGGGTGTCATATTGAGGCGTGATCAGGTTCCAGAATTTTTTTTTTATAAAGGGGATCAGTGGGCAACAAAAAATGACGTTTTTTGGCCAAAAAATATGGTTCCCAGAACCCCTCTTACAACTTTTGGATTAGCTACGTCATCTCTTGGGATATAATTGGGGCTGTCTTATAGATGTGCAATAAGGTTTTGAAAATTTAAATTTCATCCAGGGAGTCAAATAGTAGCAGAAAATTGACGTTTATCACTAAAAAAACAAACATTGATTCAAGAGCTCCTCTTATGATTTAATGGATAGACAATCATATTTTGGAATATGATAGGGACTGTTCTATAGTTGTGCAGTAAGGTTTTCAAAATTTAAATTTCATCTAGGGAGTCAAAAAGTAGCAGAAAATATACGTTTATCACTTCAAAAAAACATAGATCCTAGAACTGCTTTTATGATTTAATGGATAGACACATCATATCTTGGGATATGATAGGAACTGTTCCATAGATGTGCATTACGGTTATGAAAAATTAAATTTAACCCTGAGGCCCATTACCTACCGGTACATACCTTTTGATGCCCTTTAAAGATCAAGAATATATATGGTTAAGGGGTGGGGATCTCAACCGTTTTCGAGATATTCGTGCACTTCCTGTTCAAGGGGGTCATGACCACCCCCGAGGCCCAGGACCTACATACCGTTTGATGCCATTTGACACAAGGAACAAAAGTATATATGGTTTAAGGGTGGGGATCTCAACTGTTTTGAAGATATTAAGGGACTTGCTGTTTGAGGGGGTCAGGACCACCTACAGGGCCCATGACCTACATAACATTTGATGCCCCTTGACATCAGAAACATGAATATATATGGTTTAGGGGTCATGATTATAACAGTTTCTGAGATATATGGTAATTTCAAATTCCTGGGGGGTGGGGATGACCCCAGGGGTCAGATCTAATAAACCCTATATATTGCCAGTAACAGCCATTATATGATTATGAAAACCTTATATTATTATCTTTGTCCGTTTTCAAGTTACCATTTACAATAGAGTCTACGATTCTTCCTACAAGGTTCAATGTTAGAACCCACACCTTTTTGACACCCCCTCCCCCCTCCCCCGAAAAGTGGTTGTCTAACCCAAAATGAGAAAAATCAAACCAGGGTGCACAACTAGATATGCAGGCCTATCATATCCTAGAGTTTTGTAAAATTCTGTTCAGCCATCTCTGAGAAACAAGTTCAGAGCAGGAAAGAAGAAAAAGACGATGAAGAATAATAATACATGTATTATGAACTGTACAAAAACAATAAGTCTCCAAATTTCATTCGGGAGACTTAATAATAAGGTTAAAAAGGGATAGGATCATCAAACATCAATAATTTAAAGATAATTGACAATTTCTGATTCTAAGGGGGTCAGGATGACCCCTTAGGGTCATGACTTACATGCCATAATGATCTGATGCGCCTGCATGACCTAACGAGGAATAATATCTTTGGATTAAGGTGAGGATCTCAATGGTTTTTATGATATTTAATAATTTCAGGAAGAGCACTTGGGATCATGACCTACATACCATCTTAAATGCCTTGAACAAAGAAACAATAATATAATATGTACCGGGTTACATGATATATGATTCAATTTAAGAACCCAGATATAGATCAATCATCCGTTTTGTAATACTCCCTATGTATATCTACATGTACATGTATTAGTTTGTGTTCTGTTCTATATTATTCATGTTCATGACTGTAGTATGGCTTAGTCTTACTTTAAATTCATTAAAAAATTGTCAAATATATGACTTGGAACCCCCACTCCCAAACAAACTCAAATATAAACTGTTCTCGCCCCCCCCCCCCCTCCCTTGTCGAATGATCTATTAAAATCAAAATATAATTTGGGTGTCTAAAAACTTTTATAAACCGGTAAAAAAATGTTATTGTTAAAAAAAATTATATTACACTTTGCATAATTGACAAATGATCTATTGAGATATGATCAGAGGTCATATTTCTACCGTGGGATCAATAAGTAGTATTCATTGACAAGTTAAAATTAATAACAATAAATTATTCAAATTATAAATGTTTATACTCCACATTCACCACCCCACCCCCCAATCTAACCTGGTTATAAAGATTCAGTCTTCTTAATACATTCTTACATGTGTACAGTAGCAAATTTTAAATCATTTCTTGATTGCTTTTTCTCTCGTGATTCACATTAACATTTTGGAAATTGCTTAATTAAATTTTAAGATTTATAAACAAAATGTTATATGCATCACTTCCATGTGTATTCGCCTATTTGGGGCAATTGTGAAGTCTCCTAAACAAAGCAGTGACAATATTAGGCTAGGATTTACCCACATGGATCAAACACTACTGTATAACATATGAATAAGATAAAATACATTATTATTTCTAGTTCTAAAATGTCAGGGTGTCTCCAAGGGGGGGGGGGGGGAGGGGGTTAAAGACAACACCTGGGGGTCATTAATGTACTTTACACCATTTGATGCATCATAATGACATTAGAAGATATTTTGTATTTCCCTGTTTCGTGGGGTCAGAACAGTCCCATAAGGTCATGACCTACATTGTATTTGATGCATTATAATACATTAAGAAAGAAATACTCCTTCCTTCCTATTATAGCTCATTTAAAAATGATAAGTGTCTACACCTACTTACATGTAATTCACAAATTTAATAAGAAATTGTTTATACAGGGTCAATATGGGGTCAACTCAATAGTGCATGCAGTCTGACAAATGAAAAAAATAACTTTTGCAACTAAAATGACAGAAACTTTACAAATGCGATAGGAAAGGTAACGATGATAAGCTTATTTAAATATTAAAAGATGATGATACAGTATGCTGTCAAAGGAAGATCACCTTTAGAAAGTGAAAGTAGAACATATATGTATGCTGGCATCTCATTATATTGTGCTACTGCTACTACATGTATTATGCTTACCTAAATTGGTCAACATCATAATGATAATCCAATTAAAACACAATCATGAATTCCTTTAGCTGATCTTAACTAATCCGTTTTTCTACATACGGAAAACACAGACATGTATGTATGGGTGTTGCTAAAACGCAGAACGGAAAACGGAACGGAAAGCGGAATGGAATGGAAAATATCATCACGTTTAACGCTTAAAAGGGTATAGACTGGCCAGAAACGATTTACTTTGTATCTTTTATTTATATCTAATGAATGATTATCAACATGTTGTAATCTTATTAATATTCATATGAATGTCTATCAATTATAGCATTGTATTCATTCGGCTTTAGTTGAGTACAGAAACAGAAAAATCAAATGTATACGAATTGTGAAACATTAACATGATTAAACGAGCAAATTAGCTATCACTTTTTACTTATTTTTCTTATATGGTATTGCTGGCATATCAGCGTAACGTACGCAGTTAGTGAAAGCGTTTTATGCGTGTTTTGAGTATTTTTATATTTCAAATATGAAGTACATGTATATACTTACATCAAAATTTAATTTTCGGTGTTCTAGACGATCTTTCATCATACAGACGATACAGTATCATTGAGATGGAAGAAAAAAAACCGTAGGACTGACGACATTAAAATTTAAAATACAGTAAACATTAAAATACCCGGTAATTTGTGAAACTAGTAATTTGTGAAACTAGTATTTTTAGCAATGCAATTTTGTTTACGTTTGCATTACTAAGCAGTAACTGTTGTTTATTCCAGCAGCTATATACATATGATCCGAATAGAGAGCTCTAGACGTCGCCTGGTTTGATTTTCCGATTATATATTGGGACTATAGTCTGTCGATCCCAAGATATTCATGCAGCACATTTGGACGATTTATAATGGAAAATGTTGACTTCTTTTCTCCATTTGAAAGTCACTCAGAAGACCTTGCACAATTTTTCAACACTATCATCCGGGGCTGTTGAAATGCAAAACCCCGTAGACTTTATTTTTAGCCGTGTATTTATACCAGCTGATAAGCTAGAGAGGATGTTTTAAAGAAAGAATAATGAGAATATTTATTGCTTCTAAAAGAGAATTGCTTGAACCCTGAGGTATATATAAATATACAGCAAAAAGTGAATCGAGGATATTTTGGGACAGAATATAGTGGTCAATGCATGTACTGTTAATTTTGAGGAAATAAATATTCTTGAATAAATAATCTAATATGACTAATCTTTCAACAAAAATTAAAAAGTACATAAAGTATATCGTTTAAGCATGATTAAAAAATCTATGAGGTAAATAACATTAGATAAGATTTTCCGTTTTCCCTTCCATTCCGTTTTCCGTTCCGCGTTTTAGCAACACCGATGTATATATACACGTGAACCCATCTAATTGAAGAGCTGGGTAAAACTAGTACCCGCTAATGAGACATGCAGACCTGTGTTGTGTACCGGTACGTAACTTCAGACAAAGATCATTCATTTGTAACATGCATGTTTTTATGACTTATTCTTCAAATCCACTTGCACTATTTTATTAGGTTAATAACAGCTTTAAGGTGGTGCAGGACACCTACATATTGTGATGTACATGTATACTTTCTATTGAGATAAACAATAAAGTATATTAAATATTGATTAAATATTTACCCCCCAAATAATGTTATCTAACATTGAAACATTGAAGCGCAATGGGTTTGAGCGTTCACATGTCTGTAAGAGCATTGGGGTCCAAAGTGTATTTTTGGTAATTTTACAATTGATATAAATGAATTTTCATGGGGAGGGGGGGGGTCTGGAACCCTCACTCACACCCCTTCTCTTAATCTGTGCACACGATGATGTTCATGTATGCACACAGAAGCAAATCTAAAACCGGCAACCGCCACGGGGAGGGGGCATAATTTAATTTTTAATTGTGTTTGTAATAATTCTGTAGACCATTATACTTTCTATGACATAGAATGTTAAGATTATCGATTAACTGAAAACTCACTCAAACAATTCTACCCCAAATTGCACATAAAGTGCTGCTCATGTCACGATGTGTATTATCATATGGGAAGGGATCTCATCCTTCAGTTATGAAAATTATAAATTTTAATTATATTACCGGAGCTTGCATATAGCCTTCATTTTGAATTAAACTGGTACAAAACAGTGTTATTTAGGGGCAAACACATGGTGCAGGTATTACTGTCTAATGACAGCATCTAGTTTAATATTAAAGAAAATTGAACGATACGTTTTTTTTACATTTCTCGAATACATTTCATATTTACATAAGTTTGGACCATATTCATCCGGTTTCTTCTCATTTTCTTAATATACTCCGCAATGTTGATTTTATTCTGTGTTTTTCTCGCTTCAGACAAAGCATCTATTGCCATATAGGTCCCTGTTCTCCCTATTCCAGCACTAAAAAAAAATCAATGGTTCCATAGCTATTGTAGCGTTATGTTACAAACATCTGAATGAAAAATATTTTGCTTAGATTAAAGGTATATTTACCTTTCAAATACGCATGGTTACACTATTTTTACTACATACATGTAACTATATTTATGTACATTTGTACCTTTCAATAAATTCCCGTATTTTACATTATTCATTAATTTAAACCATTTTTTTCATTGACATGTACGTTTGGGGACTTTACAACGCATCATGCCCATACACACTTACCTGCAGTGAACCAAAACAGGACCCGTATGGCCGCCGTTCTGAGTCCTTGTCACGTGGTCATGAAAAAGTAAGAGACAAAGCGGTTCCGGTATTCCATGGTCCGGCCAAGCAGTGTAATGATACTGAGTGACTGTTCTTCTGTCATCTTTGCACTAAAATGATTTTATTAATACGATTTGTATACATTATGTATTTAGGGACGTTCACTATGATTGCTTTTAATGACAAGGGAATCATAAGCTGTTCTAAATCATTTATATATGTTAATACAATAAAATGTTTTCAACTAGATCGTTTAACCGATCTCAACGTCCTTTACAATTAATTCTACGACAGATTCACTAATATATTTTATAAAAACTTAAAGCAATATAAGCTGCAATTTTCATGCTGAATTCTTTTTGGCAATACAATAGAATTTTTAGTATTTTCTACTAAAATGACAAAAATATCATGGTTTTTAAAGTTTTGTTTGCCATATTTTTATTTGAAATGCCGTGAAGAAGCCTTAAATGAAGCAAAATTGAACTACTGTCGTCCTGTACAAAATTGATCTGCTGTATATTCCTTTCAAGAGAAATCTTTTTTTCTGCCGAAAATTAATGATTCTTTCAATGTTTTTTTATTATAAGAGTTTAATTTATAACCAGACTTATCATACAAGCAGGTCTTTGCAACAAAAAAAAAACCCTTACAAAATACAGCTTATATTGCTAAGGAGCAAAACTAGATAAAGTCATGTTTAAAATTAAAAAAAATATATTTTTTTTTTTACAAAATAAACCTTTTTATTGGTAACCGTAAGCTTCCGGACAATGTAAAATGCATATTGCTTTTCTTCGATTGTGTGTATAGAAAAACTACCACAATCCATACTTGTTTGTAAATTTGGCCAATATTGGACGCATTTCCACTGTAAAACATACATATATAATTTAACAATTGTTTTATAAAATAACTCAAATCATATCAAAACGGATTTCTTAATAAAAAAAGAAATGTATACTCACCTTGTTACCTTCCATGAGATTTGTTAACATTACAACCTGCTCCACTTTCTCTTGCCAAATCATTAACCAAAAGTCCGCCACTGTGTTTTGTTTTGGTCCTGTAAAAGTTTTCAAAAATATAAATATGCATAATGAAATGAAAATAGCATTTAAGAATTAATACCAATGTGACATTTCCCTTTTAAAACGGCATTAATGTAAGTACAAACTAAAAACAGTTATGTACCCTGTGCTGCAATGTACATCTTTTCTTCGGTAATACCCTGAAAAATCAAATAGATAAATGTATAAATGTATTAACTCATTGCTTAACTTGGCTGAACATTTTCATAGCATGATTTCATCTACTTACATCGATATAATTGGCGTTGATGTAGTCTGCACGCTTGTCGGCCAGTACAACTCTTGAATGATCATCTGTAGATGATTTCAGAAATAATTAGTCATTATAACATACAAATAAGGTTTTAAGTGGAGTGAAAAAGTCTTCCTTATGTATTTCCTTCTGGCATGAATGTATTTACGAGTATGAATGTGGCACGGATTTCAAAGGAAATTGTTCGGATTATATCTCTTAGTATACCACGATTTAGGCGTATTTTGATACACGATCTTATTTAATTGATCGTGATTTGATCATGTCAATTACTGTCTGAATACAGTCGGGCTTTTTTTATAATGCTTTGATTAAATGCGAATTACTTATTTGCTGAAAACATTTGTTTGGAATAAAAAAAAGGAAAAATTATAGTTAAAAAGTTTTTAATGTATTATATAAGAAACAAATCATCATATCTTTGAATGCATTATTTGTGATATTTGAAATAAAATTGTATACACACATGGAAATGTTGTTTTGAATCTGTTCTTTGGGATGTTTACAGGAAGTTTTGCCACATCACATGGGTATTTCTCTCCGTATAACAATGTCTGAAATGTTATGTTTATCAACATCAACATATTTAATGAAGTACCAATTTCATGGCTATGAAGACAAAACAGTGTTGTTCTTCTAGAAAGAAACTTGTTCAAGATGTGGTTATTAGAATTATTTAACAGTGGGTTTACTTGCTCTTGTCAATTAAAAATCACTGGTTTTTTTAAAATAAACTATTATATTAAATATAACTCGGCAATACCGAATTTCTTTTGAAACTGTGAATAAACTTTGAGTAACTTTAGTTAAATTCTGATATTAAACGATATTGAAGGACGCGATTTACTAGACTCTGTAAATCTGTATTTTTTTTTTAATATTTACATTTGTACCAAGGAAAGATAGCACGCAGAATATACATATGTGCAATTCTCTCAACTAAAGGTTAACGGAAAAGGCTGGAAAGGTTCCTGAATGGCAGACGTGCATGTATGATATAGTTCTTGTCAGTTACATTTCAGTCATAACTCAATATCTGAACGGGAGATAGTCAATCTGTTTTCGGATAACATATCACAGTAAACTGCCCCAAAACGAAATAAAGGCTACTTCTCCAAAGTTTACATCTCCAAGGTTACGAAATTAACTAGACAAATGTAAAATGAAGTACATAACATTTGATGATATTTTGAAAATTTTTTATTCACAGAATGAAAGACCATCTGTAAGTCCTCCATAAAGATAGCTTAAAGGTGTTTAAAGGTAGCTTAAAGACGATCTTTAAGCCACCTTTAAGCTATATGTGTTGCTTAAAGGTGGCTTAAAGAAAGCGTAAAGATGGCTTAAAGGCAGCTTAAAGACTATCTTTAAGCCATTTTTAAGCCACCTTTAAGGACAACTTATAGGTCCCTAATGTCCAAACTTCTTTAAGCCACATTTAAGCTACCGTTAAGCCACCTTTAAGCCACCTTTAAGCCATTAAACAAATTTTCATTTAATGTTTTGCTTAATTTACCAACAAAATGTATTAACTTTATGAAAGAAAAGGTATTAAAACGGTTTTTGTTTTAGAAAAAAAAATAAAAAACAAACAAACCAAAAAAACGCCCACGGCGAGAATTGAACCCGGGACCCTTAATTTACTAGCATCACCACACTTCCTCTGCGCCACGGCAACTTAAATATTGATGAGCGCTTTTTAATCCTATATTCAGTGGGTATTGAATCAATGTATTGAATGTGTTTACTTGAAAAGATTTTAACAAACCATTCAGTTTGTAACAATCAATTATATCTAATTTATAAATTACATGCATGCATGTATTTAGAATGAAATACGGAACTTGGTCTTCACTGAACAAAAATATATTATACCTAAATGGAAACCGTTAGGCTCACTAGAAGGCTTTCTTAGTTAATAAATTTAAACCGAGTAGATATACGTTCATCTAATTTATAGCTATAAAAATGTAAGAAAGAAAATGAAATCATTTCCTTTATTAAATGCATTGATACTATTAGGGTATTTGTTCAATTTCCCGCAATTTCCCGGTTTTCATGATCGCGACGCCGTTCCAATATGTTTAAATATTTACATGTAATTGTATACATGATTTTTAAACTATCAATTCTATAACAAACAATATAACCAATTACTGGTGACGTATTTACTGCATGTGGCAGTTGCAAATGATGTAAACTATACTTGTACATGTAAACAATTGTATGATGTGCCAGGCCGAGTATGTGACATATTTACCCTTATACATATATTTAAATAATCAACCCCTATCACCGGTACAATAATTAATTAGCCTCAAGATTTTATTCTTACATACATGTATCGTTAATTTGTAGACGTAACATTTTTGAAACCCAGAGCTAGGAAATAATACTTTGAAAATGAATTACAAATGTGAATTAACTTTTATTCACTAGACTTATCGTATACTCGTACATAATAAGATTCATCACCTTTAGAAACCCTGACGTGAACCTGGGCACATGACACACCTGTTGTGTATATCTCGTATATGTTGTGTTAGTTCCAGGGGTTTTCTTAAGTTGGACAAACAATAGACTTTAATTAGATATACACAAACATGCACCTGGGCACACGACACAACTGTTGTGTATATCTTGTATATTCTGTGTTAGTTCCAGGGGTTTTCTGAAGTTGGACAAACAATAGACTCTAATTAGATATACACAAACGAACAAAACTATGTCTAGACAAACAAAGCAGTAATATCCTGCCCGATATAACAAAGGCAGTTGAGAGTCTTTTCATCTTTAACATGTATCTAGCAGATCTAGAGTTAGACATAGAAATAATGAAAATTGAAAAATAAAAAAAAACCTTAAACCGATTATCAAATTAAATCATGCATTTTTGCTTCAATATCTTTATTTTGTTTAATAACCGGATGAACTAAGAGAGAGAGAGAGAGAGAGAGATTTTTTTCACCGATTAATTTATGATAGGAAACAAATATACTTTCATTAGTTTTACGCACATATTAAGATACAGAGACTGCGCTCATCCCTACAATAATTTTGAAACCCCCAAAAATTTATAAAGAATTTTATAACGCCAATCTGAGTCCATCGGAGCGGTGTTGATGATTGCGATCTGTGTTTAATGGAGCGACAATTAAAACCGCCTGGAACACCCCCCCCCCCTTCCTTGGAAATTATATTATCACTCGGATGACCCCCTCCCATCCCTATAAAAGAGCTTTTGCATTTAATATATGTTTTTATTGTTCAGCTTGATCAAACTTGACTTAAAGTGAACTTAAAGATGGTTTAAAGACAACTTAAAAGGAGCGTAAATGCCACTTAAAGATGCTCAAATGTGGCTTAAAGATGGCTTAAAGGTGACTTAAAGAAGTTTGGACATTAAGGACCTATAAGCTCAGCTTAAAGGTGACTCAAAGGTGGCTAAAATATTGTATATCCTTTAAGCCACCTTTACGCCACCTTTAAGCCACTTTTAAGGACTTGCTTAAAGATTGTTTTTCGCCTTGTGATTGAACACGAAAATATATTTAAAAATAAATAAATAAAACAAAACTACCCACTGCATATTCCTTCTTAAAACCGTCATCTTCATTCTTTGATTTTTCTTCAATAGTTTTTCCTAAGTATGATATGGCAACATCAAGGAGGGGCTCTTCGTTCACATAAAAGTCTCCATAGGGATTTTCCTCATGTATCATTTCATCAACATCAATATCTTCATCCTTTGGATCTCTACTTTTTCTTACTTGTTTTGGTTTTTTTGTTTCTCCTAACTTGCGCGCCATCTCAGTATTTATAACACCTTCGTTTTCCTCTACGTGGATATCAATTGTCTGATACACGTTTGAAAAGGCCATTGTGTTTGGGGCAGCTGTTGAATTGAAAGTTATATTTTAATTCAATAGGAAATGTCTTTTCAATTTCTTATTCAAAAAAATGTTTTGTTAATCAACTTAAATCACCTTTTTTTTAAAACAAGACAAAAAATACCTATATAAACTGACCGTTTGTGTATTGTTCGTTCCGTTTTTTAACTGAAGAACTTCGTATACTACAAAAAATGTACACTAACATTTATGAATATGGAATACTGAGTAAATAAGGAAGTTCTTTTATTCAATCATCGAACATTTAATTTTTTTTTTAATTATGGTATACATCTAGCATTATTAAGTCTCACTAAACTATCAATCTTATCTCATTCGTCAATTAGCAGATTATACGCATGTTACATTACGTCAACATTTCTTACCGTTTATAAAGAACTAAAAATACAACAATAAGGATAATAATGATGATGGCTGCAGTAGTACCGCCGATGACTCCTGGTAAATTTTTTGGATCAGTATCGCTGAGGGGCTTTTTAATTTGAAATAGAACGTAAAGTGTCTTAGAAATACAAAACATCAAAAGTATTTAAAAATAAACAATTTCTAGTACTTTCAGAACAAAACAAGATCATTTATAAGATTATTTTAAATAAATAAATTAAATATACCAAAATAATGTACTTAAACTTATTAAAAGAATCTTGCGAAAACAATGATAGTAAAAAAAGTAAGTTAACAAACAATTGAAATAAAAGACTCAAATCCATCATTGAAAAAAGAAAAACAACATTGTGATTCCAAATGTCTTTTTAAATGTTGTTTTCATCTAAACTCTTGCACAGTACTTATCACAGGATGAATCTCTGTCATTCAGTCAACTGAATGGTCTGGAAAGGTGACTGAATGGCACAAATATGCCATTCAGTCACATTTCTGTTACCTTTAAGTCACCTTTCATTTATCTGAATGGCAGAGATTCACCCTGTGTATGATTATAATTCCATTTTTGACACACTGTGAAATATATGCAACAATAGGACAATCAAAATCAAATTGAATACGAATTGAATGTTGATGATCAATGTCAAGTCTTATTAACAAACCTGAGAAAAAACGTTGCAAATCCCCGTCAGGTGGTTACATGAAAAGTTTACACAATTTGCTCCACAGTTCTGAGTGCAATTTATGCCATAGAAAGTGTCATCGCAAGCTTGAAAACAACAAAAAACAACGAAAATGATGCATGTAATTTGTATGCGATTGCCAACTTTAGTGATATATTAAATAAATGTCTAAACACTTAGACACAATTATTCCAACAAAGCAAAGTAGTTATTTCAACGTTTTGCTTTATACAGGTTAATATCGTCAGTATAAATGACAAATGCTATTCTTACTATCATTACATGTGGCTCCTTTCCAACCTGGTATGCACCCTCCATCACACTGCCCTGTTAACCTGTCACATACATGGGTCAGGTTACAGTTTTCACTGCATCGGTTCACACAGTTAATTCCAAAGAAACCTGCACTGCACCCTACAATTATTGTTTTTTTTTTGTTTTTTTTTTTGTTTTTTGCTTTGTTGTTGTGTTATGTTTTTTCCTATATGCTTTTAAGGGGATGATTAATTGTTTACAGTTAAATTTGAGTAAGGCTTTGCATTAAAAAAATTGTAATTTAAATCTAGATTTCATTTTACATATTATGAAAACATATATTTCTGTACGTGTTACTGCGTTGTCAACTGTCTAGGTAAGTTTAAACCAACGAAAAAAAAAAGAAACAAAAAAATGAGAAAAAGTTAGGCGAAAACTTTTAAACTTCATGCAATTAAAAATAAGAGATCTGATTTGCAATTTGAAACAAACAAAAAATATGAATTTTTGTGTTTAAAATCATTTTTTAGAAAAACCTCTTTAATATATGAACATGTATGTTTGTCAATATATTCATTGACATTGTATATATCTAAAAAGAATTAAAATAAAGGGATTGGCCTTATAAGAATCAGTCAAAATATAAACAAGCGTTTAAAAAAGTGTAAATCGTTAATGTAGTTTGAACATGAAAAATTCCCCCAACAAGAATCGCTATTGTAAGAGGATAATTTTATTTTCAAATAAAACGTTTCTTTGTGTAATTAAGCATGTATTAAAGAAAAATTTGAGAGTGTGTAAACATAACCATATCACAAAGAACTTTTAAAAATAATCAAGGGATCACGATCGATTTCTTTATAACATTTACATTTTTTTCTACAGCCATTTTTAATAAATAATAATATTTCTTTATTGCTAAAAATTCCAAAAAAGTTGTTTTTTTTTATTTTTATCAGTGTTTTTTTTTCTTGATATGTCTGTATTTTTTTTTAGAAAGTTGAAGAAACATATCATTGCTTTATTATGATGTACAATTCCTTGGTGTATATATTTTTGCTAAGTTGCAACTAAATAATTAGTAACGTGTAACAAAATATATACTACCATTTTGTTGCCTATAGAATATTCCAGAAAAAACAACATATGTTTTACCCCACTTGCCCTTCCCGCCTCTGATGTACATGTATACATTGGGAACCAACTTATTGCAAGTTTTTGATGATATCAGGTATATCGTATTTAAAAAATTGATAATATATATCATTAAAATCAAAATTTTTTATTACTGGTAAATTTAATAATAATTATTCAATGAACTTCAATTTGTAATCATTTTTTCAATACTTCGTACACAGCTAACATCAAGTAAATTTCTTATTGATTTAGCGCGCATTCATTAATGTAATTAATGTATAATTACTTGAGTACACAAAAAAAAATGATGATACTTGCCATTAGTACACGTAGTCCCTGTCCACCCTGATTTACATCCTCCTTCACATTGTCCTGTAAACCTGTCACATCTATTGGTTTCAATACAGTTTTCGCTACAACTGTTCATACAATCTTTACCAAAGTGGCCATTAGGACAATCTAAAGTGTCAAAATGGAGTATATTTATCAAACACACACTCTACTTGTAAAGTAAAAAAATGGTAGGGAAGAAAACAGTGTCCAGACAAAAATTTTACACAGGTTACTGATTAAAATTTAGCCAACAGAAGAGAAATTGAGGTTTATACATAGACTTCGAAAAGATCTGCTATGATATTCACAACTGACTTTGGTTTACACTACACGTCAATTTCCTACAAGCAGTCTTTCCGTGAATTATTTCAACAAGAGGCCTGATAGGCCACATCGCTCACCTAAGCAACAATGACTTTAAATGGGTGCTCAGATCAGAACGGTCACACGGCCTCTCGATAAAATAAAAAACACAAATATTGTAAAATATTCGAATTTTACATTTATTTTTGAATACACTTAAAGTTTGACATTGTACCTCATTGGATACCATTTTTAATGAAAATAAGAAAATCCTATGCAATATATAAAACTAAACATCTGGTAGGGATACACTGTTTACTTCCAACATCAAGATACATTTTTTTCAACTACTTACTAGTTTTTTTTTTTAAAATGTATTATAATAGTTATTTTCTTGAAAAAAATCCTGTAATGTGAAAAATAAAATTGTACCCCACTTAATTCTTCAAGCTAGAGACATTAAAAAATTTAATTGGCCTTTCCCATGATAAAATACTGTTGTTTACCTGGCGTAAACTTCTGCGACTTTTATAACCTTACTCCCTCGATTAGTGAATACACTCGAATGAAAAATGTTCTTACGTGACATGTTAAAGAGTCATTATAATCAATGTATTGAAAAGCAAATTACTTTATTTTACTAAGGTCGACCCTATATGGTTTTTTTTCTTTATTCAAAAACAACAAATTGCTACAAAAGAATGATTTTCCGCTGTAATATTTTCTTAGGAACAGCGAAAATGCATTTTTCCAGTAACAAAATGTGTCAGAAGTATTGTAACTGATTTACACGGACCTTTATTATTTGCTTTTGTCTCAAAAACTATCAAAATTGATGTCAAATTCATATAATTCATTGTATTAAAAAGGGGCCCCAGAAAGAAAGTAGTTACCGTATATCAGCCTTTAATTTGTTGTACAAAAAGTACATGTATTTAACGTTTAGCGATACATTTCTAGTGATCAACTAAAATTTCAGTGTCAATCGTAGAATTTAAATCAAGATACAGAGCTATCAATTTTGCTAGGTCTTGGTATTTCCTATTGTACAGCATTTAAAATGTAAAAGGAATGGCCTCAGATCTGTGGACAAACACACAATCGTGAGCAAGCCGTCAGCGATATCAAACTCTGTTTCAACTGAATAAATTCGAAAAAAATGCTGAGAGTCTCAACAAGCCGTATTGCAGTAATCATCCAGTACGCATAAGATAATGCCTAACTACCGGTGGAATTAATTGTATTTTAGAAATTTGTTAATACATCAGTTTTTGCTTTTTTTCGTGGTGAACTGTCAACTGCCTGATTTACTGAAGTCTCTGTTCGATTTGATACGTAAAATTCACAAAATACAGGCGATAGTTCCCAAGATTACACTCATAAATAATGAAAAATGAAACACAAATCAAAACAAGCTAACACCATCGTCATATGTAAAAGCTGTCAACGTATTGAAATATTTGACCTCAGTTTACTTCACATAATCCGCAACAATGTATCTTGCATGTTTCAAAGATTCCCTTCGCATACGAACTGGTGCACAACAAACAAATTCAGATTCAGATCGTCCCGTTTATCATACGTCCAATATGGCTAATATGAACAAAGAACCTCATTTAAGAAGTATGAAATACCAAACCCGA